>QVTF01004538.1:97500-110000 GCA_003573665.1 Oxygymnocypris stewartii | reverse complement strand
TAAGAAAATTGTGTTGTGTGAACTAAATTTATCAATTTTTTAAACGAAAAGGAAGAAATATTGTAAATAGAGCATGCCGCTAACACCAAGGTCGTGGGTTTGACTCCCAGTGAAATTACTATGCTTAAACTGATAAAAAATTTACATTTATTGGGATAAAAGCATCTGCCAAATACATAAATGCAGATGTAAACACCCTCAGATGGTAGCTGTGAACCTGCCACAACAAAACACATTAAAAAATGTTTTTATTTTAAGTCTGTGCAGCTGCCGATTACCGTTAACCTATGGGTCAAACTGACTTATATACATCATAATCAATATTTTGCATGCACATATTTGCATATTCCACAGCTTTCCATATGTTAAAACTTTGCAGGCATGAGAAACTGACAAAAAAACAAAACATAGGTTAACCAGTATTTCTGACTGCTCAACATAACACAAGGGTTAAGCAGTGCTCACTTAGTAAGCTGGAGTATTCCTCAGTTTATTGTGTGTAAAGAGTACAAATGTGTCGTGTGTGTGATGAAAACTTTAATAAATGGCCAATTCTGCTTGTTTTGCAGTGTTTGAATGAGAACTGTAAGGCTGTGGATGGAGAGTTTCCTCAGGTGAGTGTCTGTCGTCGTTTCTCAAGGTGATGATACACAGGGCAACTGTTTGAGCCATTCTCAATTGGAAAGTGCCCAAGCAACATTGCTCAAGAAAGTTGTCCCGTGTATCACCACCTCCATGCTCAGTCACTGCAGACCGACTCGTTGTTTCTGACGCTCATGTTCTCTGACGTGTACAGTGGCTCGTCTGGAGCGGCTCGCCCTTCAATGACCGTCTGTCGCTGTGCAAAACGCTGAAGGGTTTCCACATCCGGGCCATCACCGTGAACCGGGCGCTGGGCTACATCGGCTCCGGAGAGCACAGGAAATGATGTCATTCACTACAGCGCCGGGTCACCTTCATCAAACACGGCTGACGTCTGTCAGTCACACATAAGCTGAATATTTATGTTCATCACTCAATCTATTTATTTGTTTTGAGAAATTATTTATTTTTGAGCATGTAATACATTATTTATTAACTATTTATTAAAATATTTGTGCAACAAAAATTTATTTTGTGTTTGTGTGGATGATTCCCAAGAAGTCAAGTCACCTTAATTATTTATAAAGTGCTTTTAACAATACAGATTGTGTCAAAGCAGCTTTACAGTATTAAATAGGAAAATAGTGTCAATAATGTGAAATGACAAGATCAAACGCCCATTTTTTAGTTAAAGGCTTTTCATTATTGAATTCAGTGATGTCATCATCCAGCTCAGTTCAGTTTAAATAATATCTGTGCAATCAAGTCGGTGATATCTCTGGAAATGAAGTGTCCCCAACTAAGCAAGCCAGAGGAACCCAAACTCCATCGGTGACAGAACGGAGAATAAACCTTGGGAGAAACCAGGCTCGGGGGGGGGGGGGGGGCTGGGCAGTTCCCCTCTAACCAGACGAACCAGTAGTTTAATTTTAGGCTGTAGCAAAGTCAGCTTGTCCAGAGGACCAGAGGTCCCAATGGCCGTCTAGGAGTACAATGTATTCACTAGAAAATCCTTTCATTTAGATCAACGAGCTGCAAGAACAACTTACATTTTTCAAAAACCAGCAATACAAAAAAAGAGCGCACGTCTGCTCAGACCCTGACGTGACACTAAGCACTTTTCCACGTAAGAGTTTTTACAAATATGAACGTTGGAGTGGATTTAAGCACACACACACACACACAAGATAAAATCTGTGCATATGCACAGTTTTAAAAGTTAATTTGAGTCAACTAATTCTATTAACTGTAAACTAACAGTCTATTAATACTGTTACAAGAGTTAGTTGAGATGTAGTTGCAAAGTGACTTACTGTACAGTTAACAACAGAATATCTAAAGTGTACCATCAAACTAAACTGTAACCCTATCTTTTACTACATTTACTGTACTGTCTGTTCATTACTGGATTATTTTTGCTTATTCTTGAAACATTTAATTTTACACGTTTGATTAGATGCAAGTAATGCTAATATACCCTTGATGTATGTATGTTCAGTTAGTTGTTAATTACTGGTTTGTTAATGCTTAACTACCGCATGATTATGGACTCTTTAAATAGAGTGCTATCATAGGTTTATTGACGCTAACCTGCAAAAGTAACTTACCCTGTTCTGGTTTATGACATCAGAACATTTTCATGAGCGTCCACATTCCCTCATCATGTGAGGTGATGACAGGGAAGCAGGAGAGATTGTTTGTAAATGATAAGAGTGCATAAAGCAGTGTCAGTGAAGGATGAGCAGATGAACACCACCGGTCTCCACGTGTCCGGAGATCAGCTGATGAAAGTACTGCTTTTAGCTAACATTATAGAGAGACGCCGTCTTAAGTTAACCAGGTTTAAGCTCCTATAAACTTGGATAAAAATACAAACAGTGGTTCTGTCGTCATTCATTTTCATGATTTATTCATTCAAAGAATAAAGATTCCCCTGAGAGAGCACATCATACAGGTGTGAGAGGTGTGGATTTACCCAAAAAACATATCTTATGACAGAGAAACTAATGCAGCCGTTTGCTGAAATATTCTGAATCAGTGTCACACATGACGAGCTCTGTGTCCATTCGAACAGTGACGGTCACTCGTGGGGATGGAGCTCGTATCTGCATGAATATCATACGCTGGTGTTACGCTACTAAAACAGACCATAACCATCAGAGAACGACGGCACCTGAGCTCAAAACATCAACCCTGTTCCTTAAAAACAAATGCAGATGATCACGGCTCACAGTTCAACAAAACAAACTGAGTTCAACGTACAACCCTTGCATTCAAATATGTACAATATCTAAAAAATATATAAAAAGAGCTACATACAAAACTAAGCACTCAGTTCTCCAGAAGTTGTTCCTGAAAGCAGTACGAGCACAAACCTCAGGACTTCATCGCTCTCTATCAGTGGTTAACATGATTTCTGACGATCGGTCAGCAGACGTCCAGACAGACGTTCGCTCATATCACAGCTGAAGCTCATGCAGCGGAATTATTTTGTAGCATCTCTGGAAAAAAGATGAGACACACACGTTTAAGTATTTCTGCTGATATACTGTACTGAAACAGAAGCCCTGTACTGACGAGGAGAACGGCATGAACCAACAAATCACTTGCTTGTTAAACCACACATCATCAGAATTAATACAAATGATCACTGTGTACTAACAGCAACTGGCTTTATTACAGAAATATCTCATAATAAATGTTAAACCATCCTAAAAGTGCACTCATCAAGCCACTTCATTAAAACATGTCCACAGAGGAAGCATAAATGTGTTTCAATAAAGACCCTACAGGTGAATAAATATCACCATAATTCATTCATTTCATTGCATTACAAAATCTAAACAAATACATTATGGTTTAACCTGAAAATTAATTATGTTAATACACATTAATTTGCCAAATATTCCCGAACAGAAATCTTAAAACTAGATAAAGCCAGGTTTCATTTTTCCAATATGATTTTACTGAAATATTACCGTTAAATGTTTTAATAAAGGGGATTTCGGATTTCTCTTTTATTCACTGCAAAGATCAGAAAATATGACCATGAATCAGTGTGAATTATATATAAACAAACCTCTTAGTAAATCTCTTCAGAATAAAGAAAGGGCAAAACTGTAGTTCGCTGTATGTAAGAGAAACAACTCTATAAATATATGAACAGATGCATATAGATAAAGATAAAGAAAGAAGACTATATATAGAAGTTAAATTGACCAGTGCATGAAAAACAACAACAATGGTAGTGTTTGTAGTGTCTTGTGTTAAACAGGAATGATTGCTAAAATCACAGGCATCCCCTGATTGAAGAAGTGGCCTTCCTAAAGGACTTCTGCATCCCTGTGCTGTGTTTGATCTGTTGAACTGTCGTACATCTGCTTTAGATGCACATCTCATTGTTTTTCAGCATCTCACGCCATGAGCCTCGTCACCAGCAGGTCACGTAAAAAAGATAGTGGCTGACCGATATAGACTTTCTTGATGTCTGATGCTAATATTATACACCAACGCATGCACAACAATTGCTGAAATGAAATTTATATTAATTTTATACAATATTGACAAATTACAAATCAATATGAAAATGCTCAAATACGAAAAAAAACAACCTTGATGAAAATAAATATCGGAAACCTCTTGATTCTGTCAAAATAAAAGTCCTGCTTCTGGCACATTGGCCAAACAGAAAAGCGTATCAGCCGATGCAGATAATTAATAAATGGCAGATATATGCCAGTGTATCGGTCTTGGAAATATATTGGTCAACCACTAGTATAGAGTGGGTAATGGTTGATATGAAGCTGATGATATCACACTATTTAATTTACAGATAAATAAAAGTCCTGCTTCCGACTCTTACCAACCAAACAAAAACATATCGGCAGATGCTGATCATTAAATGTAATATCGGCCGATATATCGGTGAACAGACAGACCTCAAAGCCTTCATCTGTTACACTGAGCCCAGGCTAGAAGACACACACTAAAACACACCAGATGCTGTCCAGACTCACCATCCAGCACAGCAATGACCTCATTCGGCACGTCGTCGTTGTCTTTCAAACATTTGTGGAGATCCTGAATTCCCGCTTTTCCCTTGGGCTGACGGCGTCTCCAGCGCTCCAGCATGTTGAACTTCAGCATGGTCACGCTCTCCTCGGCGCCGGCCGCCTCCATCTCCTCCAGGTCCTGCTTGCTGAGGCCTAGACAGCTGATGGCCACCACCTTCCACTCCTTCCCCATGCGTTTGGCCACCTGCATCAGCTGCTGGTCCGTCAGGTCTGGAGCCGGAGCCGGAGCCGGGGTCGTGGCGTGACAGTCTGAAGACACACCAGCACTCCAGTCAACATATAAGCAGGATAAACCCTGTACCGAGGCATACGGTCATCATACACCTACCGGCTTCATCAATGGCGCGTGCTTTCTTGCTGTGTTTGTGACAGAGGTCTTCCTCCGACGTGCTGCTGTGTCTCTTTCTGCCTGTAAACCACGAGACCATATGTGATGAACAGAGCAGCGAAGTGATGATGACCCGTAAGTTCACATCACGCTGGTTCCCTCATCATAAACCCAGAAGGATTTTGGATCATCGCTCTGCGACCAACACAAGTCAAAAGCTAATCGCTGGATGTAGATGTACTACACTAGAGTCATATGACTTCAACATTGCCACCATTACGCTTCAACTTGATCAGTTTTTACTTTAAAAACGTTTTATTGAATGTGAAAGCGAAGAGTTTCAAAAATCTTTACAAAGATCCAATGGCAGTTTTATGACATAATAAAACATGATAATATCTTGAGATGTACACATTATTTTAGGCATTCAATAACAACAACAAAGCACATTGGTTTCTGGGGTTTGACCTAAAACACACATCCCCCCCGCAGCACTATATAGAGGACAGAGGAGCGCCACATACCTCTCGCTGGTTTTCTGGGGGTTTCATCTAGTTTATGTACACAGTCTCCTGTAAAAGATACATGTATTGTTCTTTACAAACATGGCTCATTCTCAAGAAACTGCGTCTCAGTGTCTTTCTGTTAAAATTGACTCTCACTATTAACCATATATTAATATAATAGTTCTCACTATTAACTATGGCTTTGCTAATGAGCTTCTTATTAATAGTCAGTATGTAGTTGTTAAGTTTAGCTATGGGGTGGATTAAGGGATCTAAACTGAGGCCATGTAGAATATGTGCTTTATAAGTATTAATAAACAGACAATATGCATGCTAATAAGCAACTAGTTAATAGTGAGTATCAGTCCCGTTGAAATATTACTGACATATTTATAGCTTTTTCTCAGCAAGTACAGATGTGTTCAACCCTGTTATAGTTTGATTTCCCGCTTTTGAAATAATGGCTTGATTAGGAGACACAAAAGTCATTTAGATAATCATTCTCATTAAGTATATAGCATTGTTTCATTACGTCTCCATATTAGCCATAACATCATAGTGATCACATGTGATCAGACTTTACTTCATTCATTTTAAACGTACTGTCAGACGGTTGAAATAATATCAAGCTTTGGGTGACAATCTGAACGTTTGCTCCTATTTTTGCCTGTTTCTTCAGGCTTGAAGTGAAGTATTAATCATTAAAAAGACATTTTTGGCATTTAGGCAAAGAAGCGGCTTGTGTTTGTGTTCATTGAGCCGTACCGTCTCTAATGGTAGCCGTCCATACTGTATGACCCGAGTCAGCATCAGTCAAGGACAGTTTGAAGGGAGGACTCTCCTCAAAGAAGACCTCGAAGTATCCCTTCACCTCCACGATGACAGGAGTGAAGAGCATGTCCTACACACACACACACACACACATTATAACCTCGTCTCAGCTGACGCTGGAGCGGTGCTCTCCGGCCGCATCTGCAGTACCTCCGGTGTGATGTGACCCATGGGCTCGCTGATGAGACGGTACCTCCTGTTCTCCTCCAGCATGCATGTGGGCGGCTTGTCCACTTGTATGTACCTCTTGTTGTTCTTAAAGTTGTTCGCCCGCCGAACGGCCCTCCGGATGTCCTGCAAAACACGGCATCAGCTCTGAACCGCTATCAGAGTCTCGTCACGCTAAACTAACCCAGGATCAGTTGCATTTAGACCAAACCAAACAAATGCAGATCCCAGATCTGACAGCGTTATTGAACTTCATTTAATAATGTCTCTAGAGCTGAAATTGATTCGTTTTGCAACAGTAATGTTGTTATTTTTCTGCTTATTTCTGAGACGCTGATTTAAAACGATCCATATTGCATGCATAAAGTGTTATTAAAATAAATGTGACCAATGAGTTTTCCATTGGTCAAGTATATGCACATAAATATGCATATATATTCAAATATTGAACACCAATAGATGTGGACTAGTATGTTATTTTTCATTCATTTTGGATTGTTTCATGAATCTATTTTGATTTACTCTCTTTATTGATACACACTCATCCATCTTACAAGGATATGGTAAAACTATAGCCTCTAAAGTTTAAATAAAGCCACTTTTCATCATACGATCTGGTGCTTTTTCATTATTTTGAGCATGACGGACCCAGTCCCCTTTGGTTATGTGCACAGAAGAGGTCAGGGCATTCTTAGAAGAAACTGTACATAGCAATTTCCTTTTTAGTCTTCAGAAGCAGTGTGAGTTTTTTTGACTGACTGAAACTGAAATGGCCTCTGACAGCGTGAATGACGCTGCGCTGAAACTGACCACAAGAAGTCATTTCACATGTGAATGTGACGATTATACCCACCGCAGGAGGCAAAGACGAGCCCCTGTCCAAAGATAAGCAGCCCACAAACTGTTGTGGCACATCAGACGATGAGCGCATGTCAGTAGATGATATATAACAAGCACATCTGCTTCACTCAACAGTTTTGGCCTGTGTCACATTGGTGAGTACCTAACCAGAAAATGTGGCTTTGCGTCAGGGGCTGTATTTTTTTTGGCCACAATGCAACAAAGGTCATTATTTCTCACGATAGAATCAATTTGAAGATAAACGATGAAAGGGCCAAATGACTTCAGTTGACTGGTTTCCACGTGGTTTTTTTACTTATTAAAAATGAGCCCAAATGACATTTGGAAGGTGACAACATTTTAATAAGTATCTCTCATATTACGCATCTCTGTTCACGACTTGTTAAAGCAATAGTTGAAAAGCAATCAGAGTCATCAGAGATCAGGATGAGATTGTTTCTTCATCAGGTTTGTAGAGATGTGTCTCTGCATCAGTGAATGGGTGCCGTCAGAATCAGAGTCTGATGAAAACATCACAGTAACCCACACCACTCTGGAGATGAAACAAATCCAGTATTAAGACGTTTTTAATGTCTAAAATACGAGTCCGTAATAACTCATGTGATGTTTTTATCAGACTCTCATTCTGACGGCACCCAAACATCACACACTCACGACTGGCAGAACCGAAACTGGTCTGATGACAGTGTGATGTTAATACTTAGACAGCACACGAACCCTGGAATCAAATCTAAACTTAGCAGATTACCAGAAGGTCACATAAGCAGCGTTGCCCGTCGGCCGTGCTGTGTAAAAACCGTCTCACTTCTGGTAAACCGTGTGACGTGTTTCCTCACCTTGATGTCAGAGCAGTTGTTTCCGGCCAGGTAAACTCTGAAGGAGAAGGAGCTCTCGTGGCCCACCTCCTTGAACACCTGCACCACCCCGTGATGCTCTGCTGCTTTAGACGTCTGAACGATCGGACCCACGGGCGAAAGAGACGACACGCTCCACTTGACATGACTGCCGGAGTGATCAACCGAGGGCTCGATCAGACCACGGCTGTTCTTCACATGCAGCACGCTGAACTTCACTTCGTTGTCTTTATCTGCTGAGAGCGAAGGCAAAAGAGCGAGCGGAGAAATAAGACTTCGTCAAAACCCTGTTTGGGAGAAACCGAAAACCACTGAAATCTCCGTACCTGCGAGACACAGCGAGTGTGGGAACTGGACGGATTTGAGGATAGACGGATCGCAGTCCACGTCAAAAATGGGACCGGCAAATTTCCAGGAGCCGGTCAAGTATGTGCTGAACTTGCTCCAGGAGAGAACGCTGTATGTGATCTTGACACGCTGAGAGACCTCGAACACCAGCCCGGTTTCTGAGCACTCATAAACACCCTCAGCATCCAGCTGCAGCCTGCACAAGAGTCTTAATTACCGGCCTAAACGAGTCCATGCAGCACAGACCAGTCATAAGCAGCACGGCTATACTGGTAGCAATAGACAACAATACATTGTCAAAATTATCAGTTTTCTTTTATGCCAAAAATCATTAGATATTAAGATCATGTTCCATGAAGATATTTTGTACTGTAAATATATCAAAACTTAATTATTGATAATTAATATGCATTGCTAAGAACTTAATTGGAACAACTTTAAAGAGGATTTTCTCAATATTTAGATTTTTTTGCACCCTCAGATTCCAGATTTACAAATATTGTCCAAACCATACGTCAATGGAAATATTATTTATTCAGCTTTCAGATGATGCATAAATCTCAATTTCGAAAAACTGACCCTTATGACTGGTTTTGTGCTCCAGGGTCACATTTGTTGTAATGATTAATAAAAGGTTTTATATTTTATTTAGCTCTCAGAAAACATTTTTCAATACTAGCATAAAAAATGGCATTTATGCCAATATTGAAATATGATTTTTGAGAACTAAGGCATAAAATGTTAAACTTTTAGTCAATTTTTTTATGTTTCTGAAAGAAGTTTGCATTTATTTAATCAAAAAGAGTAATATTGTGAAATATAGTTAACATGTTAAATAAGTGTTTTCTAAGTGAATATATGATAAAAAAATGTGTTTTTGGAGGAAAGTAATCCTTTCGTTTAACGAGGATGCATTGTATTAATCAAAAGTGACAGTTAAGACATTTATAATGTTACAAAATATTAATATTTCAAATAAACACTGTTTTATAAACTTTCTATTAATCTGTGAATCCTGAAAAATAAAAGTATCACAAAAACATTTGTATCACATTGATAATAATCAGCATATTATTATGATTTCTGAAGATCACGTGAAGACTGGAGTAATGATGCTGAAAATACAGCTGCGCATTACAGTTAAATATATATATATTTCACAAAATTACAGTATTTAATCAAATAAATGCATCCTTGGTGAACAGAAGTTGAATGCATTAAGAAACTTTCGAACAGTAGTCATTCAAAGGTTTCCTAATTAATGGTACTTGAACCTTGTGCTATTATTAATTGGGGAATTATAGCATGCCGCAGGAACATTTGGATGACACATCTGACCATTCTCACATCACAGAGCCGAGTCAGGTTTAGACAGAGTCATACAGCGAGCGTTGAGTCAGACGACAGCGGTCACGTACAGTATGTACAGTATGGAGAACCACAACCTACTGTAGCCGGTCTCTAGAGATGTTCCTGGGGGTGACGAGATCCAATTTGGGATTCTGTGAGAGGGAAAAACTGAGTTACATTTGCATCATACGCCATTCAATCAACCCACTGGCTTTTCCATTCGGATATTGTTTATACTTCGTGAGAACCAGTGATATGTGTTATGATATACTGGAATATAGACCGGTCAAATTTGACCCTTTACTTCACTGAATTTATGTTTCTCTGAATCTAAACTAAATGCTTGAAATTCGTTTCATAAACATGAATGTATTAGTGAAGTGCTCATCACACATCACTACATTCGTTTTTAATTTCATCGTTTTTAATATTTTCCATACTGTAGAATAATTATGTCTTCAGAGGGTTGACCGTATTGAGCCGTTCCTAGCCTCAAAGTCACGATGGTTTAAGACAGTAAATATAAGACCAAGCAAAGACAACTAGAAGAGCATTTAGAAATAAATGTATCTTGATTTAAGGATGTTTAGATGTTTGTACTGAAAAATATACTTATTGTTTGCAGTGCATGCAACATTTCTGTTTATAAATTATATTTAGTTATATAGCCGATGCTTTTATTCAGAATCAAAATCAACAAAAGAGCAATGATATGCAAGTGCTGTGACAATCTCAGTTAGCTTACAGTACACGCAGCAATGTGCAATAACAATAGTTTTTAATAATAAATGAGAGATTTTTTGACTTTCATGACTTTCTGCTGTGATTTAAGACCTTTTTAGGACCTTAATTTGTGGAAGGCTGAATTAAGACATTTTAAGGACATGTTAAGACCCACAGAAAGTCTGCATTGCAGGGTACGATGTAGCGTTGATGTTTACAGATTTAATTACTGTATGATTTCACGAAGCGAAGAGCGTTCTGTGTTCAGAGACTCACCTTCAGAGCTCTACACTTCTCACAGCACGACTGAAGCGGCTCGTCTGAGGCTTTATGGGAGACAAACACAGATTTATAACCTCAGCTCATGATCTAAACACAGCACACATGAGAGGAGGAGCATTACCAGTGTGGTTTTCTGCTCTGGCTCTCGTGTCCGAGTCTGCAAACACAGGATCATGTATTATTATGGTGCACTCAAGATCAAGAGGATTGACCTACTAGCCCTGAAAGCTTTACATTTATATGCATAGCCCGAATGCACTTGGATAAAAGCGTCTTCTAAATGCATAAATGTAAAATAAAATGCTACTTGTTATTGAAAAGGTGTTTAATGGTGTACTGTATGTTAGGCTTTCAGTTGAAAGCACTTAAAACATACCATAAGCAGCAAGACTGTTCAGATATAAGGAGATGAATATAAACCTGAATCTCTTTCCTCGTCCTCCGAGCTCTCCTCAGTCGATGTGTTATCTGAACAAACACATGCACATTCATATCAGATCTTTGAGGAAGAAACACTGGATTCATAAATCACTGAACATACTTTGGGAGTACAGGGAATATGCTTTTATGCTTAGCTTTTGAGTTTGACCAGTTTTCATAATGGGCTCATTTATGAAAAGTTAATAAATCAGGAAACTAGATGAGGTCATAAATGCATGCGTAAGAGTTGGCATTTTCGTGATTTGAGTAAGTGCAATAATTCTGGTGAAATTTCTCAAAATGACAACAATCGTGATTTGAATTGAGTAGTTTCACTATTATGCAGCATGACTAAAATATGAGTTCATATATTGACTAAAACTAGTTTAAAATTCCTAGAATTAAAAAAAAAGAAAAAAAAGGATAGGTTGGCTAAATATGACAAAAACTAACAGGTACACTTATTGACTATTATCTACAACTTCTCCCTCAATTATTCCTAATTAGCTGCTTATTAATAGTTAGTGGTTTGGGTATTGGGGATGTAGAATAAGGCATTAATATGTGCTTAATTAGTAATATGCATGCTAATAAGAAACTAGTTAACAGACCATAAAATAAAGACTTTCAAACAGGATTAAATGAAAACATCTGGCTAAATGAACACTAGTTGTAAAGTTGAAAGTGTAAATGAGGTTTGACAGCAGCTTGGACGTTTTACCCAACAGCTCCTCTCAAAACACAAATAATACATGTTTGAGAAGACTATCCCTGTGCTGAAAATCAGCTAATTTGGTGAAATCGGTTAAAAATGATTTGCTTGTATGTGACAGACAGTGCTTGTAAATCTGCCATTATAAGTTTAAGTTTCTCTTTCATTATCTCCCTCGGGAGAAATCTGTCTTAGACAAGATAGATTCTCCAAACCGATAGCCGACATGTGTTAACCGATAATTAACCGATAACTGACAAGATTATTGTAAATTAGAACTGAATTAAATTAGAAAGGATAAGTGACTCACTAAAAATAGGCGGTGTTTTGTGCAAAAAGCAGCAAACCACATGAGGATTCATATAGGCTATATATATATATATATATATATAAAACGAATAAATAGGTGTATAAGATAAATATATATTTTACTTAATAAATTAAGAAAACGTGCAACAAGTA
>QVTF01004538.1:25000-87500 GCA_003573665.1 Oxygymnocypris stewartii | reverse complement strand
TAAATAACACAGATGCAACATCTAATTTACATATTGCCCAATGCAATATACCAAGCGCAGATTAGCATTGTCACAAATAAAGAATTAAAGAAGCCACAGTGCATTGAAAAGAACCAGAGGGCAAACAAATGAAGGGTTGCAAGAGGTTTTGATGGAGCTGG
Organism: Oxygymnocypris stewartii; assembly: GCA_003573665.1. Classification (NCBI taxonomy): domain Eukaryota; kingdom Metazoa; phylum Chordata; class Actinopteri; order Cypriniformes; family Cyprinidae; genus Oxygymnocypris; species Oxygymnocypris stewartii. The sequence goes on along the minus strand of QVTF01004538.1, from coordinate 87,339 downwards.
TGTTGCGTGACTCGGTTCCAAGAACTCTTATTTCTTGAAGCAAAAAAAATAACATGGCTTGGCAAACGACGTGTTCGGATAATGTGTTCTTCTGGCATTACAAATAAATGAATATGTGTTTAATATCTCTCTTGCCTCCTCTAGCAACAATAATTAAAGACGTGCTTTTTGGGAGCGTTAAATAATGGTGCAAATACCAGTCGTTTATATTAAAATACATACATTTGCGTCTGAAAGAGAAAGCTCCTACAAAAGCATATTTACTCAGCGCTAATTCCTCACTGCGCGTCTTTATTAAAACCTGACGGTACTACACTATTTTAACGGCAAAAGACGGTTTGCGCTGGCATAAGCTGATAGAAAACTGTGTGTTCAAATACTTTGGGTCTAGGGATGCATGATATTATCAGAACGTAATGGCCAATAATGGTTTAAAATCAGCCCGATATGAAAAACTATGCCGATATGCCTTGCTGATAAGACAATTAACTCAGGGTGTGCTAGAAGATCACATCATTAGTGTGCTCATTCTTAAAGTGAACTGTAGCCTAAATGAGGGTTAGATTCACACATTTAATTAAGAATGCACCTATAGAATGATGCGTTCGGTGTGATAGAGTCAACAGAGGTCCAAACGCCACACTTCATGTGCACTTCATCTCGGGAACTGACGATGTCTGTTAAGTAGGGATGCACCGATATGAACATTTTGTCCGATACGATAACTGATAATTTTTTATATTTGAAAGCCGATAACCGATATGTTGGCCGATAAATCTATATCCAAATTTGTATATACTTTTTGAGAGCCTGATTTAAAAAAAAGTCTCATCATTAAAATCCACCACTTCAACATAAGCAGCCTAGTTTGAACAGTGTACGGTTAAAATATATATTTTACTCTCCCATTACCAAATTTTGCCATAAAGTCTCACAAATAAAATAAATAATCCAAACAAGTCATTGGACATCATTGCATGTGTAAAGAATCAAAATGCATGTGCCATGGGTGAACAAAACGGAAGAGCCGTCTGCATGGACAATAATGAAATTATATTAATTACCAAAACATATTGTTGCTGAAAATAATAAGAGAACATAAAAGTGATGGTTATTATTAGTAATGCTTCAGTGATTTTGAAAAAGTAACAAATGAATACGGAAATGCACAAGTTATTTTGATTTAAGTTATGCGCTGGTCAGATGTGTAACTCGCGCACTTGGCTTCCCGTAACAACGCGCTGAAACACGGCAACTAAACACAAAGAACTCACAACATTTTATATTAATAATATTCTCGTTAGAATGATATATACACGACAGTCCCAATCATAGTTATTAGTGGTGCGCTGCTGTTTGAGCTGCGTGCGCTGCGCTAAAGATGATCACCGGCAAACTGAAGCGCTCTATTAACGCTCTATTAATTAACCAAACGCATTTATATGAGAGAAAGCAGATATACATCAAATAAACACAATATTACTGCGTACAATTTCACAAAAGGCTACAAATGCACAAGTGATCTTAACTGTCATGGAGGTGTAGCTCCGATGTGGACGCGCTCAACGCACACAAAACACAACGCACAAAGATTACACAACGTCATTTACAGTAATGATATTATTATAATTGTATGTAGCCTTTATGACAGACTTGCTCTGCACATGTTGCACATAAGTGTATCGTCCTTTTTAAAGTGATTCAATCATATTTCAAGCATTTCAAAGCCATCATGATGAACAGCGCACATCTGAAGTGTATCTGAAAGAAATAATGCATTATTTATCGGCTTAAAGATATCGGCCAAATTGATTGGTTGATACCGATAACAGAAAAAATGGGCATTTATCGCCCGATGCCGATATATCGTGCGTCCCTACTGTTAAGTACACGAGACCATAGGGTGTCCCATTCGTCATTGTAGCGTTCAGAAGCGTGCTCTCTATTCGCCCTCGATGCGCTCCGAGCAGACTTCTGTCCTAATGTCCCTTAGGGGGCGCTGTTGGCCAACTTGCCATAAAAGGATAGTAAATACATAAATAACATTACGTTTGTGTTTCTGAATAAATAAAGCAGTAATCAATGTAAAAATAATCACGAGTACGCTTTGATTTAAAAGTCAGAAGCTATATGAATAAAATCACAAACATGAAACTTGTAAATTAAAAAAATTATATATGGAGTACACAAATTTATTCATTAACGTGGTTTTTGTTTTTTTCAAAGGGATTATGAAACTTAAGACACAAGGAGCTCTAAAAGATGTTCTGAATGTTGTCTACAAATGTTCAATCTTTCAAATAAAATAATTTGTCAGAAAACAATGCCGTGATTGATTCATAGTTATTTTCAGCGTTCGGTGCACTTTCATTATAAAGAACTTCATTAATTGTTTATTTAATTCTAACAAGTACGTTTTTGTTAAAAAATAACCTAAATTAAAAATGATTTGTTTATAATCTCTGCAGAGGAGAGACTTGGTGTTGTTTCCAAACAAAGGAAAATATATCGGTATCGGTCAAAATAAGTTGAAAAATATCGGCATAAATACAATAACTCGCATTTAGTCAGTACCTTTTCTGCACAAAACGATGAATAAAAATGTGCATTGGATGTGTTTTTGCTTTTGATGTTTTTATTCGGTTTATGAAGCTTTTGTACATGCAAATTAGTTTTGTAAAAAAATAAATATATTTGTATTAATTGTAACAAATTTTCCATCAATACAGATGCTGCATCCATGTGTTCTACATGTGTTTCCACTGGTAATAAATATTTTGAAGAATACGAGTAATCGAAGCGTTGATGGGAATTCTTCATATATGGGAAATCATGCTGTGTAAGTGAATGTGAATCAGAAACTCTTTGGTTATTATTTCAACATTATTCAAAAAGATATTAGTTTGTGTTCAGCTGATGACAGAAACTCATACAGGCTGTGTGTGTTTGTTTGTGTGCCTGTGCACATCTGTGTGTGTGTGTGTGTGTGTGTGTGTGTGTGTCTGTGCATGTCCCTGTGTGTGGGTGTGTGTGTGTGTGTGTGTGTGCATGTCCCTGTGTGTGTGTGTGTGTGTGTGTGTGTGTGTGTGTGTGTCTGTGCACATCTCTGTGTGTGTGTGTGTGTGTGTGTGTGTGTGTGTGTGTGTGTGTGTGTGTGTGTGGATTTTTATTAATGTTCATTTTTGGGTGAACTAGCCCTTAAAATCTAGCATAACCATATTACTTATGCACAACACATGTATCAGCGCGTGCTTACAAACGTCTGCCAATCCTACTATTCTATTACTATTAATATTCATAAGTATCGCTGTTTTCCATGGCAGCCTACTGTCGATAGATTCGCGCCAAGAGGCTTGCTACAGTATAAACACAATCTGACTAGATCTCCGCGAGCTTTCGGCGTATCGTGTGAAAGAACCGCAGCCAGAGAAACACTGTATCTGATGGAGACGCGTGTGACTGGTGTTAATGAGGTCACGCGCGTTATGTTCAGTGCATCGCCGTTTCTGAGAGTTTATCGGTGGAATAAATAAACTTCATGCATGTGACTAATCCTGACTGAAGCATTACTCCTCCGTAACCGTGCTGCTTTCGGTTTCGCGCGCGCTCTTTGTTTGCGTGGAGCGCATGGAGCAGATGGTGATGTTAAAGCGGCTCGACGCGGCAGTTCTCCGCCGATACTCACCCGTCGCTCAGCGGCGTCGTTTCTCCGTGATGCGCCATGTGTGCGACCATTATCCGCGCAGCGACAGCCGCAGAATCCCGCCGCTGCTTCCGCGACCTGATGCTTGCAGATGAGAGACAATAACACCAGTCAAAGCAGAGCCCATTCATGCACGCGCACACACACACACACACACACACACGCGCACACACACACACACACACACACACACACTGGTGTTTCCGTGACTGGCAGCAGCAGGAAGTGAACTGAAGCTTGTTTACTGCAGATGTCCATAACAATAGAAGCCAGACAAGAGATCAAATTACTCAAACAAAAGTATTGCTTCATAATCTACACATTATACGGAAGTTTTGTGCAAAAGTATTTTGGTGTAACGACAGAGGACCTCTAGAGGTCAGTGGTTATATTATTATAGAGAGAGAAGCCCTGCTAAAAATTAGTTTAGTTAGTTTTTCCATTAGTTTATTTTTCCAGTAAAACCATTACAAAATCCCTTTTTGTAGTGTTTTGGGCATTTTTCCATCCCACCAATAGAATCCTTCACATACCAGTACACACCATTATAATTTCCATTAAAACCTACACAATTCCCATTATAACCATTTAACCCATGACATTTTCTAGTGTGTTTTAGGCAGGGTTCTGCTGTTTTATTCAGCAGGGCGCATCTTAAACGTTGCTATAATTTCCCCCAGTTCTCTACTACATCTGAACGTAGTTTACTATACACATGTTATCATAAAATGCTAGTTAGTGTCAAGTACCAGGGTGGTTAACTTACCGCACTGCAAAGGGAGCTGGTTGAAACACTAATGTATGGATATCCACTTATAACATCTTCCCTTTTCATACCCTACATTTCAGAAAATATGCTACTTGTTTTAATAGGCCTAGGCTATATTAAATTTGCACAATGGAAGCTTTATATTGTATATTCAAAATTGTAGCTGTATAAGTACAATTGTAATCTGCTGAATCAGATTTAGCAGCAGATTGTGTTTCCGTGATTGGTTCGTGTGTCTGTAAACACAAAATAAGGTCTGTTTGCAGTGTGGCATGTGTGGGTGTGAATGGAAACACAAATGTGATATTAGTTATGATCTCTTAATCACCATCAGGTTTATGGCAAACTCTGGTTCTGAAAATGTGAAAAGGTTAGGACTCACCAAAGTTAAAAACTTGAGATAAAGACATGAAAACAAGGCACTGAAACACGTGTTCAATAGATTGTACTTTAACAACATGTTCCACTGGAAAATAAATACATAAATATTTAAGTTGACAAAAACTCAATAACATGAAGTGAGTGTTGAAAAGACGTGATCTTTATGACCTTTATAAAGTGCACATCACTGTAAAGACTGAAAGCATTCAGACCGAAGGCAAAAGTTGCCCAAAATTGTATTTATGAATTTTTTGTAACAGTATAAACAGCACAAACCACACTCAGTCTGAGCTTTTTGATACAGGTTTTTTGCAGTGCGACCACAGAATGACCGTGACTTAATAATTGGGGTGAAAGCTCAATACAAGCCCAACATGAGGCATCATATCATAACAGGTTCATGCAGCAATCAAAAGTAGCAGTTATGATCAGATCACCTGTTCACTTTCCCAGTAATCTTGATCTTGTTTGGGGTGATAAACACATCTGTCCGGGCTGCTCGATAGCTCTGGCGATGCTGGAGAAGAGGAGCCTGAGCTCCAGGGATAGAAAATACTCGATACTCAATAAGAATGAGTACGTTAACTAGCCACAGATAACATTACCATCTCTCTAATCTCAGTTCAGTGGCTCTGACATAAATGTGTTCCATGCAAGTGGTCAATAAACATTGCCCAAATCTCATGAGATCAGAAGGATTAGCTACAGCACAACTTAAATATTTACTATAAGGTATTGTGACATATCCAACATATAGAGCTGGCTGCAGACAGTACTGATTCTGTACTGGAGATCTCAAGTTCAAAACGATACAACAAACAAAAAGTGTGCAAAATCCAAATCCAAAGACACATAAAGACTTCTTGGTGAAGCTCAAGACTTCTCACAATTTAATGAAAGAGGTATGTTTAAACAGAGGCAACACAATGCACTCAGCAGCTCGGGCCAAATAGTAGCTGGGAGACACATTACACAACTATACAATGTTCATCCAATCATTGCATTTGGTAAAATACCTAATACCTCACATACCTGACGCAAAAAGTTGAGTGTGCTGCCTCCGACATTATACATTACATTAACTTGTTTACATTATAAAAACCTACTTGTACGCATATATGTTCTGTTTTTGTCTACCATTGATTTGCGCACATAATTAGCATAATTGTAAGAATTACATCATGTCTCTCTTAAACCTTACCCTAAATGCAGCACTACAAATATTTTGAATTTTGTCATTATGCAAAAAGCTTTTGAAAAATAGTATAACATTTGTTTTTCAATTGTGACTTTACCTCAAAAGACATTTAATTATATATATATATATATATATTAGTGCTATCAAATTATTAATCGCATAAAAAAAGTTTTTATTGTACTTATAAATACACACACATGCAGCATATATTGTGAAAATATTTGCATGTATTCAAGTCTATAAATAAATAAAGTCTAATAAATAAAGTCTTCTAATAAATTACAATAGGGTTTCAATTGCGAGTTGACTCATGACAATTATGCGATTAATCACTATTCGATATTTTAGTTAATTGACAGCCCTAGTATCTTTATTTATATATATATATATATATATATATATAAATAAAATGTATGTTTTGTGTTCTGTTCTAACAGAGAGAAGGAAAGCAGCAACATTTTCATGCTATTGGATATCATTATAGCAGAAAGAGCAAAACTGGAAACAAACATGCTTCAGAGAGAAGTGCATTATTAGAAAATGTGATGAAAACAACCATTTATCCTTTAACTCTCTAGACCAAATTAAACTCGCAGACAAGATGAAGAGAAGACGGAGCATGACACCACCACCTGGAGGTAAGTAATGAGTAATTAATGCTCTTATTTATCCATCCATCGATCTATACACTAATGTATTTGTCATGTATGTTATATACAGTCCCTGACAGAGGTAACAGACCAGGAGGGGATGGAGATAATAATTGGATCGAAGTAGTAGGACTTGCAGCAGCAACAGCTTTAATAGGAATCGGGGTAGCAGCATTATTTGGAGCATTTTTTACAAGAATACTACGTCAGTAGTTTCTGCATGCTTCTCTGCATTATTCATGACAACAGAGTTTGCGTTAACCTGGAAATTCTCCGTCATTGACAGAACTTCTTTTAGCAGTGACAGAAACATCTGAAGTCAGTCTGTCATTTTGACAGATTACACTGAGGGTGATCTATTGTAATTAATGATTGTAATTTCCACCTCTGTCCAGTCTGTGGCGAGTGCGCAATCATCAGTCATTCTTTATACATGCTCCCGCTTGGTTCTGTCTTCTGGAAGTATGGGCTTTCGTTCCATTGTAATGCTGAAGACACCCACGTTTATCTGTTGGTTTGGAAACTCTCATGGCTTGCTTGTCAGATGTAAAGTCCTGGTTGTCTCTAAACTTTCAGAATTTTAATGAGTAAAACAGAAAATATAATTTTTGGTCCTTCAGAATCAATTCATAATCCCAAAACAAAATCTTGGTGGGCTGTCTTCTTGTGTGAAGACATTGGCGAACAATCTGGGTGTTGTCTTTGATTCTCTGAAATTTGATTAGCAGATAAACTTGGTAATGAAATCATGCTTTTTCAGTTGTGAATGCTACCCAATGTACAGTAATTTCTCTCCTTCAAAAATGTGGCAAAAGTAATCCATGCCTTTGTTTCTTCCTGGCTAGATTACTGCAATTCTCTGTATGTTAGGATTAGCCAATCGGCACTGTCCCGGTTACGGTTAGTTCAAAATGCAGCAGCCAGACTGCTCACGGTTGCTCGAAAACGGGACCACATTGCTCCCATTGTACACTCTCTGCACAGGTTGCCATTGTGCAACATCATTTATTTTAAAATACTACTCATGGTGTAAATATCTCTAAATGCTATGGCCCCATTTGACCTTTCTGGCCAATTGATTTAACATTTTCCCACCAGATTACTTTGGTCGTCCAACTAGAGACCGTTGGTCATTTCTAGGTTGAAGTATATAAGTGTAAATATAAGTGTAACACTTTATAAGTGTAAAGGTGACCGTGTTTTCTCTGTAGTTCCTCTCAGACTCTGGAATGAATTATCTATCTCAATCAGACTTGATCCCTCTGTATCTGCTTCTAAGTCTATATTAAAAACGTATTTGTTTGATAAGGCTTATAATCTGTATTAACTATATTTCCTTGCCTTACATTTTATTGTTTTTATATTGTACTTTGTGCATTTTTCCCTCTTTTGCTGTAAAGCACTTTGGACAACCATGTGTTGTAGTTAATTATGCTATATAAATCAAATTTGCCATTACTGAGAACTCAATTCATTTAAACTTCTATTAATAAAATCATGTACATTAACAGTTCAAGCTAAATTATAGATTTTAATACATCACACATTGTTTGAGCAGCATCATGAGGAACATTTTAAACCAGAGGATTTTAGGCCTAGGGAAATATATATATCTGCCAAATTTTTACTTAAATCAAAAATTAGTGACACTTTTTTAACAGTCTATGGGTAACCAAATAAAGATGGTCTCTTTCCACATACAGACTACCTTTATCTGAGGTCACCATTCAAAGCCAATCAGCTTTCAGTATCACATTAGTGTCACCAAACCTGCCAGATGATGAAAAACTTGCACATCTAAAATACAGAAACATTAAACATTCATGTTTTAATGTTTATAATTTCATGATCTGAATTGCTCTCTTGATTTATCGGTGTTGCGATTATAACACGACTTTAAAACAACTTTAAACACAACTGATGCTAAACTGACTTAAATGTTCAGTTAACTTAAAAATGAAAAATCAGCCAGTTTGCTAGCAATCATGGGTTGTAAAATTAGTGAGGTCTGGGGTGGGGTTAAGAATTGTGCCCCCACACAACTCATTATATGCTATTTAAAAGAGACAGATATGCAGCCTAGATACTTTGTGTTGTCTCTGTTTTTCTATCTGTGTCGAACTGTTACTCTGTTACTGTTACTTCTGGATATTAAAGACTCTGTTGTGACCACCTGTGACTATAGGTCAGCTACCCGACCCGACCCCGCGGGTCACGAAATACTTTCGGGTCTGGTTCGGGTTAATGTTTAATGGATAGCACACATAATTGCACACAGATATCAGAGATCACGCAGCGCACAAACAGCACAAAAACTTGTATTAGTAAAATAGCTTCGATAGGCGACTGACTCGCAACGTTATATTTCTCTGCAATGAGGGTAACATCTGCTTTTGAAGTAACTAAGCCTTGTTGAAAACTTTGTTCTTCTAAAGTGTAGAAAACTCAGAAGAGAAGACCAGGAGACTTCGGATTGGATTGTCAGCAGAATTTCTTTATTCTATGACATGTGTTGTTATCTGCAGTCATCGAAAATCTCATCTTAAGTCATTTTTACAGGGTATCTTATAGACAGAATTGGAGGAGGGGCTTTTACAGGTTGAGACAAAAACATCAAAGAAAGCTAACATCTGAGGGCAGCGTTAGTTGGTTCCGGGAAACTTCCCGTGGTCCAATAAACCTATCGAATCCACGTCTGGCCAGGACACAGTTGTCTGACTCATTGACAAAAGGCACAGCTGTCCCAAGCCCAAATGGTCAGGAAACGATCTCAAGCACCTTTGCCTTGCCCGACACCTCTTAGTCAGGACGTGAATCCACATCAAACATAGAATAACATTTGTGATCCTTCAATCCCCTCTTTGAGAGTTCTAATAACTCTCACAAAAATACAAATTTAGACACTTAAAAGTTAATTCTTGTAACTTGTAATCGTTACAGGCACATTGTACATGTTCTGTGTTGCTTATATGTAATTGCATGTTGACACAGAAACAAAACATGCAATTAGGGTCCGTGAAGATTTTACGGGTAATAGTCTCTGCGTTGTGTATTTTTTATTCTTTTTCTTGTGTGATAGTTGGCTCGGCAATGGGTCTAGTTGTTTTCTAGAGGTTGTGGCTTTATCCGCAGGTGAGAAAGGTGGTGCATATGGATCTCAGGACAGCCATCAGGTGGTATCTGCACAGAGGAAGAAAGAAACACAAACAAGAGAGAAACAACGGCACAGAGCAGTATTTGTAGAGTCTGATCCTCTGTTCAAAATATAGTCTGCTATGGTTGTTCCTTCTTTCCCTATTTCTTAATTCCTGCGACACCTAAAGAACAGTGAGGAAAGGATGGACTAATGGAGGGGAAAGGCCTATGAGGAAATCTTCACCTCAGGGTTGGCCCCCGAAGCCTGTTGCTTTCGGTTCTTCCCTGGGCTCCTCACTGGTTCTTGTGTCTGCCCTATCCTATCCCTGCAGGGGGAGGAACAACCTTACAGTGTGACACATGAGTCCAAGTTTTCCTTCCCTGACACAATACTGCAGCTGAACCATCAACAAACAACTCCAATTCTGCGTTCTCTATGGGAGTTTCTGCTATTTCACTTGTCGCTGCATATGTAAGCGTAACACAATCATGAGTCATTTCGCCTTCATCCTCTAACACAAATTCAGTCATTGCAGACATCATACATGAGGATGGGTTCGTGACTGGTGCACGCTGTATAACAATATTCGGGGCTGTGAGAGTTGCTAACCAATTTCCCCAACGGGAGGAGGTGACAGAAGTGACTTTTGCTTGATTCATTAGTGCGGACACTGTGTGAGGGCATTTTACGTTTACAGTCTGACCTAACACCATTCCTGATGAAGCCTGAAGCGCTAGATGAACTGCCTGTACTGCTCTGAGGCATGGGCCCATACCTTGAGCGACTATGTCAAGTTTACCGGAATAGTAATGAATTGGGCGTAAGCTGCCTCCATGATCTTGCATTAGACATGCAGTCATAAAGCCTAAGTGTTCATGGACATAAAGCACAAAGGGTCTATCAGATTGGGCAATTCCTAATGCTGGTGCTTGACATAGTGCTCTCTTCAAATCATTAAAAGCTTTGAGATGAAGTTCTTCCATACAAACAGTATCTGAATCTTTACCATGGCCTTTCAACAAATCATAGAGAGGCTGAGCAATCGAGGCATAGTCTTCAATCCAAGGTCTACAATAACCTGTTGTTCCTAAAAATGAGCGGAGTGTTTTAATGGTATTAGGCGGAGGTATGGCTTTGACTGAAGCCGCTCGATCCTGTGTAATGGATCTATTTCCTGCACCAATTGTTTGACCCAGAAATGTGACTTGCTTTTTAGCAACTTGAGCTTTGTGAAAGCTGCATTTGTGTCCTTTTTTATGCAAATAGTCCAACAATGATGCCAATTCAGTTTGATGTACCTCATGATCTGTTGAGGCAATCAAAATATCATCGACATATTGGATCATAGTGGACTGTTTTACCGGACATTCTGGGTCACACAAATCACGTCTGACAGCCTGATGATATATGGTTGGGGAGTTTTGAAATCCCTGTGGCAATCTTGTCCACTGGTATTGTTCATAGTCAACTGTGAAAGCTAACCATGGCTGGCTGTCAGAGTGCAACGGTACAGAAAATAATCCATTAGACATATCAATTACTGAAAAAATCTTACAATCTAATGGTAAGCCATTACAAATTGTAGATGGATCTGCCACTAGGGGGGTGATTTTTTCAATATGTTTATTGGCTACTCTGTAGTCTATTGTAAGTCTCCATGTCCCATTAGATTTCTTGATGGGCCATATGGGTGAATTACATGGACTGTTGGTTTTAACTAGCACTCCTTGCATCAGCAAATTTTCTACAATAAGTTTGATTCCCTGTATAGCTTCCTTATTAATCGGATATTGTTTGGTGACCGGAGGTGGAGTTCCTGTCAATTTAACTGGTTCTACACCTGTCAACAACCCACAATCATCCTTGTCTTTAGCCCAAATTGGATGATTCTGTAAGAAAGCATACTCGGGAGGGGTTGCATTATTGGTAGAAATCTGTGCTGAGGAAATTTTTATGCTAGTAGATTCTGAGGACATGTCTAAAGTTAGATTTATTTGTCTCAGAAGATCCATGCCTAAAATTGCACCTGTATTTAATGGAGCGCATAGTAATTTTGTAGTCAGAGTTTTTGGGCCAAATTGTACCTCTATGGGCGGAGTTTCATACAAAACAGAATCTTCACCTATTACACCAGTTAAACAAAGTTTGGTTTTCTTGTATGGGATGTTTAAACCTTGTGCCAATTTTGTAGGAATTACTGTAATTTCTGCACCTGTATCAAGCAAAAAATCAATCTCTTTCTCTTTTATGCTACCTTTCACAAAAATTCTTTGGTCATTGTGTTGGATTACAGGGGAAAGGTAGCTACTCACAGCCCCAATAATTAGTTTTTTTTCCTGGTCTTGTTGTGCTCTTAGAAGAGCCTGAACTAACTGTCCTATAATTTCAGTGGTCACTGGCGGAACTACTTCCGGGTTGTGTGCAGGCTGAGAAGGAGCAGAATTATGCATAGCATTTCTTTTACTATCTTGCAACTTCTTCCTACACTCTTTCTCCCAATGTCCAAATTTTTCACAGTATTTGCATTTGCTTTCTCTTTTAGACCATCTATTGTCTTGTTTCGTTGTGTTAAACGTAGCTGCTGCTACTCTTACTTTTGCCTTGACATCAGCGTCTCTTTCCCATGTCGCTAACCTGTCTAGGTTACTTCTGAGAGTTCTGTTAGACCAAGTTAGATCTAAGAATGGTAAAGCTTTTCTGTATTCGGCTACAAGGCCATCTGACCAGATACGAACCAAGGGTCCCTTGTCATCTAGCACACTTTCAGGGTCATCAACAATTCCACTGTAGATTACAGCTGACTGACAAAATCTCTCAGTATATTCACTCACAGTTTCTTCTTTCCTTTGCACACAGGTAGTAATTCTAGACCAATCTATTTTGGGTCCTAAAATATTCTTTAGGATTTTCAAAATACCTTCTCTTAAATCACCCTTACTGGCATTTCGCAGTTCAGAAGTGACAGCAGATTCAAAACTGTTGAATTCAGATTCAGTTAGTATTTGTGACATCAGCTGCGTGACTTCTGCCAACGACATGTCATAAAGACGCATTTTACTGATCAATGTTCTTCTAAATTCAGAAAAATGTGTGCGTGCTGACGGTAAACTCTGAGATAGTCTCTCTATATCTTTAGGACATAAAGCTTTGGCAGCAGTTTGTATTTGCACAACAGAAGAATTGAGAGGAACACCATCAGTGTCCTCAATCCCCTGAGATCTTCTCCTAGCCCCACACACATGGACGGAATTTACAGGCACATCAGTTACTGATTGGAGAGCTACATCTGTTTCAAAGAACGCTTGTAAATCAGGGGAAATGTTATCAGGCTGACTTACTTCCACATCAGTTTTTGCCTCTTTCTTGAGGTTCAATTTCTTGGTCAAAGTGTATATTCTAGCACGGAGTTCATTGTTCTGTTTCTCTAGCTCTGCGTTACGCTGAGACTGTTGTGTCGCTAGCGTTACACTGAATTCCCTGTGACAACAGATAATGTCTTTCACATTGTTCTTACGAATACTTGCTCCTAGTACTTTTTTACACTCATCTACCGACCAAGTCTTGTCTGGATGAATCTCATATTTCTGCGTTAGTTTTTGTCTAACTTTTTCAGTGACTATTAGGTCCATTTTTTCCCCTAACAGTGTTTTGAATTCACTATCTGACCACAGAGGAGTCGCAAGACCACTCTTTTCTGTGGTTGGAATCAGCCTAGCATTCCTTCTGACCATTTTGCAAGTTTCTTCTGTACCACACAAACAAAACAAACACTTCTCTGATCAACAGAGGGTACACTTGTTTTTTTAGCACGTAATGCCAAAATATTCCCTGCCTGAAAGAACAGAGGATAAACCAAAAATTAGCACGTAATGCTAACCTTCCCTGCCTGAAACAGAGGATAACTCATTTTTAGAATCTTCCCTGCCTGAAAGAACAGAGGATAAACCAAAAATTAGCACGTAATGCCAACCTTCCCTGCCTGAAAGAACAGAGGATAAAACAAAAATTAGCACGTAATGCTAACCTTCCCTGCCTGAAAACAGAGGATAAACTTCCCTGCCTACAATAACAGAGGATAAACTCTTCCCTGTCTGAAAACAGAGGATAAACTTTAGTTAAACAAACCCTACAGATGTATGTTAACTCTTCTCTGACGGCACAGAGGATACAAAAATTTGTACTGGTCTTAGGTTCTTTCGGATTAGAGACAGCACTCACCAGAGAGAAAATTTCAGTCTGGGAATCCTTGTTCAGTTTGAAAGTTTCGCTGGATTCCAAAAGATGCAGATCTTTGTTTGAGCTTGAAGTCTTTCAGGTGAGAAAGCTGGAACTCTATCCGGGTCACGGCAGCATCTGTTGAAAACTGTGTTCTTCTAAAGTGTAGAAAACTCAGAAGAGAAGACCAGGAGACTTCGGATTGGATTGTCAGCAGAATTTCTTTATTCTATGACATGTGTTGTTATCTGCAGTCATCGAAAATCTCATCTTAAGTCATTTTTACAGGGTATCTTATAGACAGAATTGGAGGAGGGGCTTTTACAGGTTGAGACAAAAACATCAAAGAAAGCTAACATCTGAGGGCAGCGTTAGTTGGTTCCGGGAAACTTCCCGTGGTCCAATAAACCTATCGAATCCACGTCTGGCCAGGACACAGTTGTCTGACTCATTGACAAAAGGCACAGCTGTCCCAAGCCCAAATGGTCAGGAAACGATCTCAAGCACCTTTGCCTTGCCCGACACCTCTTAGTCAGGACGTGAATCCACATCAAACATAGAATAACATTTGTGATCCTTCAGCCTCATTGATTGTAGAGAGAGACGCGTTCACATGCACGCGCAACTTTCATCCCTCTCTCTCGCTAATTAAAAGAAATGATTAATTAATTAAAATAAATAAGATCTTAAGTCTGATTTAAAGTAGGCCGAATGCTAACTAGCCTTAACTGACAAAAATGATCATAATTTGTACGGTGGAAGAATTATGGTCTTGTCCATACAATCATTCATAAGCTGGGCAGAATGTATGCGACCGTTGCACCTGATGTTCACAAACTCTCAGAACTGGTAAGTGTTTTTATTTTGTCTTGTGAAATGACCGAGCCTCGATGAATCTGTTTCTTGTTTACTGACCGTTCAAGGTTCTCAAGGTTCTTTATTATTTGTCACATACACAATCATACAGCATATAATCAGTAGTGAAATGTTAGTCAGGACAGGTCCGCTCAATGGAAAGTGCAAAAAAAAACAAAAAAATAAAAGCAATAAAACAATGAAACATAACACAAGATAATATATATATAAATATGGTGAGAATGAAAATAGGAACAAATAATAAAATAAAATAAGGTGTAAGATGTGCAATGAGATAAAATGTGCAATACAGTATACTGTGGATTAATAAATATTAATATAAACACGGATGTGCAAGAGAATGTGCAAATAGGTTGTACCGGGTATGTACACATAGCAGCAGTGTGGATGATGGGGAATAATGGATGTGTTTACAGTTTATTAAGTTGAGTCCCGTGGATGTTATGATGTTATGAGACTGAGTTTAGGAGCCTGATGGCCTGGGGGAAGAAACTCCTCCTCAGTCTCTCAGTTTTAGCCGTCATGCTCCTGAAGCGCCTGCCAGATGGCAGTAAACAGAAAAGATGGTTGCCGGGGTGAGTTGAATCTTTGATGATTTTAGCAGCTCTGCTTCTGCAGCGTTTGAGGTGGATGTGCTGCAGAGAGAGGAGAGTAGATCCTGAGATGCGCTCAGCTAAGCGCACGACTCTCTGTAGAGCTTTGCAGTCCTGGTTTGTGGCATTATTATACCACACTGAGATGCACTGAGTCAGAACACTTTCTATGGCCCCTGAGTAGAAAGTTTTCAGGATAGCTGGTGAGACCCTGAATTTCCTCAGCTGTCGCAGATGGTACAGTCTTTGCCTGGCTTTCTTCACCTGTGTTTGAATGTGTGCAGTCCATGTCAGGTCCTCGGAGAGGTTTACACTGAGGTACTTGAAGCTGCTCACCCTCTCCACAGGGGTCCCATCATAAGAGGAGTGTAGGGCCGCTGCTGTCTCTTCCTGAAGTCTACAATCAGCTCTTTGTTTTTTTTTTCTCTTTGCATGACCGTTGCATGCAATCGTGAAATACAGCCTTGATTATTTTTTTTTTGGCTATTCTTTGTGGGGAAAAAAATGATTTCGGGTTCGGGCTCTACATTTCACTGTGCCGCTCGGGTCGGATCGGGTCAGACGATCTCAGGTACGGCCCGGGCTCGGGCTTCAGTTTAAAGCCGCTGCAGACTTCTACCTATAACTCAGAGTTAGCAAGCTCTGTGGTTAGCTGTGGTTAGATCACAATCGTGTTCTAAACTTTATCTTGGATATTCCAGATTATCTGTGCAGATAGCTTCCTGATTTTTCCCAGAGAAAGCATTGCAGGAGACGCGGGAAGCGCGGAGGGGTTGCTGTCAAACTGAAAATGGAAGCATTTCCAGCTTCTTCCTTATGACGCAGAACTTAGGCGGTGGCCGCTGTGCTGTCTGGCGCTCGCTGGCTTCGACCCGTTCACCTGGATTCTCCATCTATGACCTCTCACTACTCTCCACTCCGTGTTTGCCGCGGTGGAGTTCATCTTCAGAATCTTTGCTCTTTGAACAGAGCCTTTACTCAGTTTGGTAAAGTTGGCAAGATATTCACAGATTCGACTTTTCCGGATCAATAACTCGCGAGCAAAACGTTTTTACGGCACAAATGACGCCTCTTTTCATTCGTAGTGATGTAGTAAACAAGCTACAAGCGTGTTTTCCTCAAAACAAGCTTTCCTCCGCTCTGTACAATTATACATTGATCTCAATGCGCTGGCGTCTGAGAGACAAGTCCTAAGGGACCGTCTGCAAAGTGCGAAACGCGAAAAACTTTACTAATAAAATTGATCCGGAAAAGTCGAATCTGTGAATATCTTGCCAACTTTACCGAACTCTATACTCCCGTCATCTCTCCACCACCTTCCAGGATGGACATCTGATTAATGCTTGGTCGCTAGTCAATAGGACTTTTTTTATTAAACAACTTTTTCACTGCTCATACCTTGGATTTTATGTTCACCACAGAAACTTGGATTAAGGTTGATCTGAGTCCTTTCTCTGACCTGGTTCCAGCAGGCTGCACATGTTTAAATTTGCTCCACTCTTCTGGCCACGAGGGTGTCTAGCGGTAATACAAACACAGTTTTAGTATCCATTGTCGTTCTGTTCTGTTCCTTTGAAGTTCAGTTGTTGCGACTGGGATGGAATGATCCTGTTTTGTTAGCGCTGGTGTATCGCCCCCCTCACCTAGCTAAAGACTGTATAAATTAATTTACTGCTTTTATGGGTGATTGCATAAAGTATAACAATATTATTCTGCTAGGTGATTTTAATACAGGTGCATCTCAATAAATTAGAATGTTGTGGAAAAGTTCATTTATTTCAGTAATTCAACTTAAATTGAGAAACTTGTGTATTATTCAATGCACACAGACTGAAGTAGTTTAAGTCTTTGGTTCTTTTAATTGTGATGATTTTGGCTCACATTTAACAAAAACCCACCAATTCACTCTCAACTAATTAGAATATGGTGACATGATCAGCTAATCAACTCAAAACACCTGCAAAGGTTTCCTGAGCCTTCAAAATGGTCTCAGTTTGGTTCATTAGGCGACACAATCATGGGGAAGACTGCTGATCTGACAGTTGTCCAGAAGACAATCATTGACACCCTTCACAAGGAGGGTAAGCCACAAACATTCATTACCAAAGAAGCTGCTCTTCACAGAGTGCAGCCAAATCCTGGACTATTTTGAATTCCAAAGTCCATTTGTGACTTAAACAAAGTGTATGAGTCTAGGAGTGGTAATTTCAAGGAGTTTGTACATGCATTTGCCATTGGGAACTTGATTTGTGGCAGTGGTTCCAAGCCAGATGGGGAAGTGAAGACAGCCCAGTAGCAAACATCAAAACATCTTCCACAAACACAGCAGCCTGGCCTTCTGCAAAGAAAAACAATTCAGATACATAATTAGGGGATCAAGCTCGAAGAGCTGAAACCCTATTGTAACTGTACTGATTTTTATTATTAGTTTTTTTATTATTATAAGTTTTACGGCTCTGTAATCACGTGATGCATATCATTTGATAGATATCCTCATACTGAACAACTTTGCCTCAAGAACTACTGCTGTCAATCAAATTGTTCATCAAAAATTCGCTATCATCTTAAAAACCTACTTGCTCGAACTAGTCCTAGATTTTTCGCCCAATCGCAACCAAACCAGTGTAGTACAATTCTCTGGACTCTCTAGATCAATAATTATCTAAAAAAAGTTGAATTTTACCATTTGGGTAGCCATAACAGGGTCATTTAGAAAAGGGGCGTGGTAAAACACTCAAAAGCCCATAAATCATAAACGAAAACTCAGAACTTCACAAAAATTGGTGAGCATATGAGACATAACATTTTAAAGAAGCATGCAACATTTCATGGAGTGGCACTATAACTTTCAAAAAGCTTTGAAAACTATATAATTCCTAAGGTAAATTGCCTGTAATGGTCTTTTTCTTCTGTGATTTAGGTGGTTACATTATTGCTAAATAAAACAATGTTTTTTGATGCTTATGTGCTTAAAGGCCAGAAATGCTTGAACCCCGATAAATGCTGCTTGCAGCTTTAATTGCCATGTGTTTTCTTAACTAGTTATAATAAACTAACAAACCTTCACAATCAAGGAGATAGTCTGCCCAGTAGCCCATGGTTTGACTTTCTTCAAGTCTTCGATTACTGAGTGAACACAAACATTGCTTCACTGCTGTGTAGTGGCAATTGAATTTAAATTAAAGAAAACTATTAAATATTATTTTCTCTACAATTACTATCCACCTTAATCCACCAGATCTTATATTATATCTGCTTTTATATTATATAATAACCTATATAACCCTTTAATTCAATTTTATTTATAGTAACAAATAATAACAAGAGTCATCTCAAGACACTTTACAGATAGAGTAGGTGTAGACCACACTCTATAATATACAAAGACCCAACAATTCTAGTAATTCCCACCACACCAATCAGGGCAGGAATAGATCCAGATGTAAATGACACTGGCACAGTATGGAGCAGGTGGCAAGTCATCAAGGGTTTGATGGATCAAGTGAGCCTCAAACATCACTCTGCTGCCAGAGGTGCATGGATCACTTTAAGGGGTAACTGGACTGATTTTCCTCTTGAACTCTATGGAGGAGTTAGTCAGGAGGAAAAACCTGAGATCTCATTTCTGATTTTGCTTTGTCATTATGATGTATTGTGTGTAGATTGATGAGGAAAAATATTAAATTGAATCTATAAGGTGTGTAGACTTAATGAAGGCACTGTAGTAGTTTGACAAGGCACAGAATGAAGCGACATCACATATCAGTTGAAATACAAGTTACCAATTCTGTCACAGTGACAAATTGGTAACGGATATACATGCTTGCATAAACCAAAGATGGGGATCTCAAACAAAAAATTCTTATATAAATGCATAAAAAAGAAGAATCTCATCACTACAAATATCATCTTATCTGTCAATTACAGATGAGTTGCGGTCAATAATATATCATTGGAGGTAGTCTGAAACAATGTCTCTCTTTTCTTCCACAGTAGCCACATGTCTCAGACAACCTGCTGTCTGTAACATTGTGCTGTGTCTCATCATACATCCCAGAGCATCCAATGAAGCAGCACTCAATCTGAAACACATAAACACCCCAGTCAATAACTGTAAGCACTGGATCTCTTTGCCTATTGAGATACATACACAGCATAGTGTAATCTTACACCATCAAAAACAAATCAATTATGGAAACAAATTCTGTACTGGATATAGGAAGTAAACACTGTCTCAAAACACTGCAGGAACTATGTAAAGCTCCATACCGTAGCCTTATGCTATTCTCACCGCTTGCAAAGCTTTCCCTATTTCTTCATCAGTTATTACATTAATTGGTGCTTTGAATGAAGGCTGGCCTGCAAGATAATGTACAAGGTCTTTCGACAGGAGTGGGGTCCTGGAGCTCCATGCACAACTGACACAGCGATCATCCTCCCTAACAGCTGTGAATGCAAAATTAAAACAAACAATGCATTATATACAAGCATTTGTCATGTGATATATATGGTCAATGGTCATTAACCAACCATTCGTAGCCTATAGTACAGATCTAACCCATAGGCATTGTAGACCAAGAATCCATGTCCTTCTGGTCCATCAAAAATGGGCCGGTCTTTTAGGTGTTTCATTAAAAACTCTCGTCTTGGACCAGCAGTGTCAATTCCCTCTTCCAGAACACCAGTATCATCAGTACATTTGACCAGCATGTCACAGGTTTCAGAACATGTATACGCTTGAAACCTCCCAAACATTAGCCCTTGAGCCGCTGACTCTTTTATGATCAATAGGAAGTGTCAGGTAATGTAATGTCCGTCTCCTCTCTGTAATGACAAAAAGTGACTTCATTTGTGGATATTCCAGAACTATTGTACAGTGAAAAAACAGGAGTGCTATAGTCAAAAGCTGTCATATTACATTGCCGTGTGTTGGAAAATCTTCACATTGACAGCAACCGGCTCTTCGTCCTCTTGCTCAACATTTGGTGAATACAGGTCTGTGTATTTACTGTTGGGAAATTATCATTTCCATGTTAAAGCATCTTACAAACAAAAATGTCCTCCCCATGTAATCAGTTAAATACATTTAAATTATGTCAGTCATTATGATTTTTTTCAGGTGGATCCAGATCCTCAGCATCAGATATTACTATCTGAAAAAAAGATTAAAATGTCTGAAACAACAACACTGAAAGCCAGAAATGTCATGTATTACCTGTCCTGGCTAAATTGTTGATGCATGTCCTGGTGCATCTCTGAAACATGATAAAACATACAAATGATTAGCTCCATGATAAAGACTATAATGTAGTTTTGAGTAAAAGGTAGTAGAGGGAACACAAAGATTATTTTGTTATAAATCACATTACACATGGTATTTTCTGTTTCAAGTTCATCAGAGCGAATTCTCTGATCACATCAACAACTTAAAGATAGATTATTTAAAAGTACTCTCATGCAATTTGGCATCTAGCCTTCGTCAGCGAGTCAAGCGGATGAAATGAGAGACAACGGGTCTTTTCTAGTGGCCAAGGTGTTCTGGGCTGGAGTGGGTGTTTTAGACATCTTAAAACCAGCAGGTGTCCTTCAGTCAAATCATGGACACATTATGTATACACCAAGATACAGCCAAGATTCCTATTGGTTGATTACCACTAGAAAAAAAACATTGAAGTGGGGGGATGAAATGAGAGACATTCTCACATGTTTTTTTTAATGGTTTGGTTAATTTGTCATTCGTGTTTATTCACCTGTAAGAGCTTTGTTCTGTTTTTAGGCCACACCAATAAGCTTATGTAAAGCTCACACAAGCAGCTGTGGGTCCTTTAGGTATGGAGCGGGGGGGCACTGCAGTCAGTTACAGAAACAGCCGATAGCATGTAGCAACGTTGAGATTATGTGTGGTCTTGCTGTATTTCCAGGTGAACAAACGTCTCAAAAACAGCAATATAAATCTATAATGTGTATGTGAATAAGTAGTGTAATATCTGCTAGTAGTTTTATCACAATTTTGTGAGTTAAATTTAAATTGCCCTTTACCTGGTAGTGAAAGCACTGTAGCCCAATAAGATATGAGTTATTATTATTATTTCCAGTCAAAAAGTAAAGAAATAATTTCAACCCATGCACGCCTGAAAGTTTCTTTGTGTACAAGTGTGCAACACCTACCTTTCATCTTCCAGTTTGAGTTTGGGAGTACTTCGATTTTGTGGTTCAAAAACCTGAGGAAACGGGTCAAATTATCAAACATTTTCACCAGCGTCCATTATTGTTCCATTACCACATACAGCATATATCAATGCTGAATGGTTTCCTGTGTTACTGTATAATAGTTACTGCAAAATAATCAAAACAAACATTTTTCCACTAAATAATTGACCAGGACAAAGATTGCATGCGTAAAATCCAATGTACATCTAATAAATAAATACAAACATACATAAATATAAAAAAAATAGAAATAACTGATGTACTAAAGTGTCAGCTCGGTTGAATTCAGCTGTGCTCCGTGTTGTGATGACAATCTCAGAATATCAAAATATGTACAAATATTGAATCATGAGATCCACTAACCTGTTTTATAGTGTTTTTCTAGGCAAATGAAAAAAGTGATCCTGGAATATGCTTATTTCCTTTTTATATTCTGCCAATTTGAATGGCGTTTCTGACCCAGGCACATGGCCCACCTCGGAGCAGTCTGGATGCAAAAGGACGAAAGGTCCTTCGTTCTCGTTTTCTGTACAGCTTGTTTCAGAAGATCAGGTGTCTGTAAATAACGGGAGTGTTTTAAATCAGTTTCATGTGGCGCCATCAATCCTACATTTATCTAGTAGAATAACAAAGATATACCATTTATGTATACATAGGTAAAATAAATATACACATGCACACAAATACATATAGAGCATTGCAAAATTGTATAGGACGGTCAGTACAACTTACCGGGACGTGTTTTCTTCCTTTTGGCCCATAGTTGAAAGACTGCCGTTCTTTTGACTCGAGCTTCTGTACTCCATGAACTGTACCGCGGTAAAGTTGGTTTTATGTTGGACATTCGTTAGACATTCGCAGACCGAACAAAGGGACTGTCTCAAAAGTGCATAAAAACACTACAAAAGATATTCAAAACCTTGCAAAGCAACATACAAATAAAATGTAAAGATGTGCATTAAGTGGAAAACAATTAATACATCAATTTACGCTGTGTATGGGTTATTCACCATAAATTGTTACATTGTTATTACATAGTACTCCAACATGTTTTTTAGCTGATATAAAAGGTTGTTATGGCACCTGTAAAACATTCAGTCATACCTTTAAGACATCATACATTACATGGATTTTGGAGAAGTCATTTAGTGTATTTTTTATAATTTTTTCAAATATACAAATCTATATAACTTCCTGGTCATGTGACCCGATGATGTCACACCAGCTGTAATATGTTCACACACCTGACACACATCTTACACGACTTGGATTTTGGAAACATTATTTTGTGAATGTGTAATTAAATTTTCAATATTTGAAATCTATATAACTTGTACATTTAAAAACAGTAACTGCTGGCAGATTTCAACATTGTATGATGTAAACATAAAAATTACTTCACGTGAATACTACAACAACAATGATATTGACGGGTCTCTCTGTGTGTTTGTGAGTGTTTGTGTAGTACTTACAATGGTGTTAGATCATTTATTTTCTTTATGAGGACATTCAGTTCCCCAAATTCAATAGTTTAAACATGTACAATATGTAGTAGGGTTAGGGGACATAAAATTATGTTTGTACACGGTAAAATAATTATGTTTGGTCCAAAAAACCGTGTGTGTCTGTGTGTAAAAAAAGGGGAATGGGGGGGGAGTAACCTATTATTTATGTGTATTGATAGTTTTTATAAGTCTAAGTGTTCATTCAACAACAAAAATTGATAGATGACTCACCCTCATGGTAAGCATTTCATCACAGGCATCCTAAATATTGTGTTGGTCCCAGGCGAAATAAATGATTGGTGACCTTTTGAAAGATTTTCTGAGGTCTTTTTTATTATTATGATTTTATTAAATTATTATGATTTTCATTATTAAACAAAAACAACTAAGTAACACTTTCTCATTTGTTTTTAAAGGTGTAATTTTATCAGTATTGCACTTACCATTAAGCCTATATATTTACACAACCACTTACACATGTATCCAAGTACAGCTAAACCCTCAAGATTTATTACAAGCCACTTCTTGTTGAAGAATGTGTAGAATACGACGCTTAAGTTTTCTTTGCTATATATTTTGGAACACCAAATAAATAACCCTTAGAGCCAAACTACATAATTATTAGTTTATGTATGATATTTTTTAACAAAGCACAATCATAGTAAACATATTTAGATTTATCCTGTTTATTCAAAGCAAAATGAATTAATAAATGTAAATAAAGAACAAAATGTTGTTATCCATGGTGGAGTCCTCATGGTTAATGCCTAAAAAGAAAGGGAGAAAAAAACATTATTTTGTTTGGTGCAATGAGCCATTTGTAGAGAAATACAATTGTAAGTAAAAATAAATAAATATTAAGAATATATTGTAGTTTTAATTATTTTCAAAAAGTTCTAAATGTACATTTTCAACTCTGAAGAAAGAAAAATTAGAAAAGGAAAAAAATGTAATGAATAAAAGATAAACAACAATCAATTTTTCAAATCACAAAACACCATCTGCAACAAGATAAGATCTCCAGATTCTATAATGTAATGTTTTATACAGTTTGTAAACATCTCCAAGGTTTGGAGGAAAAACTTATTTATTGTTATTATGACTACAACCACAACGACACTATAACTTTACAACAGAGCATTAAAAAGAAAACGCGCGTGCGTCAAAGTTTAGGCCTATAAACACTGGAAAAGAATAGTCTGCCTTTAAGATGTTTAAGATAAAAAAAATACATGAACTGTTGTCTAGGCCTACCTCTTTTATACACTGTAAACCCTAATGTTGTCATCAATAAAGCAATCAAGTTACTACTTATAACTCAAGTTATTATATACGTTTCAAATACTATGTTTTGGCATTATAAACATATGTTTAGTTTATTTTAAGAACTAAAAATGTAAATGTTTTCAGATTATTGGCCCTTTTCCGTTTAATCTGTTTCAGCTGAATTTTTCTTCGCTTTTATCTTAGTCACGTTATCTTAATGTGCTCGAGCTCAAAGTATCACAGCAAAATAACGTTTAGTGCAGTCATCAACTCATTTTTCCTTAACACAACCCTTTTTGGTTTATTTTAACAGAGACTTGTCAATCAATTTACCATCTTTTATGTTGGTGAGATGAGATGACTCGTGAGTGATTGGGTTTGGCGCTGTAAAGGGATAAATTTAAATGTGCAGCTATATATTTACTCTTTCATTTTATTTAAGTTAAGTGATTCATGGCAAAGTGGCTTAAATATAAGTTACACGATAAAGAATCTAAGAGTAACTCAAATCTCACAACGTGGATTAAATAAATAGAAGACTTCTAAATGTAATTGTAACTGAAATAAGAGAACAGTTGAATGATTTAATAAAAATCAAAACTGAACACGGGACTATACAATGCTGTCCTGCATCAGAACATCTTTTAAACCGTCCAAACTCTTGTGTACTTGGCATTGACAGCTGCTGGACTTGAACAGTTTTGACTGTGCTAAGTTCTGCATTATGTTCTAAAATGTTTACTTCATGAAATACGTGCTGTCTGAAGATAAAGCACAAGAGAAAGGTAAGCGCATTGTTGTTAATATTTTATTTTTGCTGTCAGATTATTATGTATCAATGAATAACACATGTTTGGCTGTTGTGGGTGTGAATTAACATTGCTTTCTGATCACTTTATTGTTCACTTTTTTGCACAAAAATTAGCTTTTTCTTACTGTGGACATTGAAAATGATGCATGTGTTCCCCCGGGGGTTATCAGTTAATTTCTTGATTGCCATTTTGAAAAGGTTCCTGGTCATTTTAAGCATATTTTCTTACTGTCTGTAACGCATTTGTCCTGTTTTGATCCATGTTCCTGTGAAATGTATTTATCTTTATTACCTTTTTTCATCATTATTTTATTTTGAGGAGATTATCAACCTTGATTGACATGGTAATAAAATCATATCACATTATTTTGGCAGTTAAAATTTTGGGCTGGTTTTTGTTGAAGTGGGCGGGTTTTGCTGAGCTTTTGGGCTGGAAATCGTCAACCCGATCTGGCAACACTGGATATAACAAAAGCCGGTAAATGCAGTAACTTTGCATAACTAGCCTTACCTTAGTCTAGCTAGCTTGTGATTTTCTCTACGCAGCGGATCTGAGAAACGCGTAGTGAAAGTTGGCAGGAGTAACTCGGTAGGTAGACGTTATAAATGTTTCATTTTTCTAAAGGCACTTTTTCTTAAGAATTTTTATCCTAACGTTCTCTAAGCTATTTGTTGTATTAAAACTAATTTATTCACACAGGCAGCAAGCATCTGCCCTTTATCAAAATTAATGAATCAAAATTGCCCTTCTCAGCAATTTTTACCAATAATAATATGGTCAATACATTTGCTTAAAACGTCCTGTTTATTGTTGTCATAACGCATGCTATGCAACGTTAGGGTTTGCTGCTGCCTTGACTGACAGAGTAGCAAACAAACCGATCGAGAACGGCAGAAGCTAGCTATGGCTATATTCAATAATACATTATTTGTCATGTGCAACACAACAGCTAATCGTGTGGAGTGGTATTGACTCGCACTCGGAGAAATCGTGCATCAAATAAAGTTGCATTAATAGTGTTAAGTGTAACGTTACTCTTATGTACGCATATTAATTTACCATTGATGGAAGTGTTGTAGTTGTTTTAATTAAGTCCAAGTTAGTTCAAGAACACTCAAAACTGTGACGTGAATGAACGTACGCGAATATGTTTGTGTGTGTGTATGTGCCCCTAAATTACCCCTATGGAACCCTCTGCACGTACTCGTGTGAGGTAATAAGTAAGGAATAATTGACGGGCCGTTGAATTATTAGAAAAACAATGCACACCCGAGGTGGTGATGCTGTCACGACGCGAAGCGGAGAATGTCTCTAACGTTAGTTATAGTGAAACTTAAAATTAATTTTCTTCACGAACAGCGTTGTTACCTCGCTTGTGAGAAGTCATGTAGTTTTTAAGTTGTTAAACTATGTTTCTGATAAAATCCTCAGAGTAGTGCTAACAACATTAGCGCGTATGTTAACGTGTGTGCAAACTGTCTGTGAGGGAGAAAGAGCGGGAGAGATAGAATATGTGCTTTTCGTAATAATACAACGTTATTTTGTGGCAAAAACATGGATATGATCTGTCGTTTTTATCCTTTTGTTTACTATATTTACTCGTTCGGCCAGTGTCATTGTGGGTATTGGTTCTTTTGCTGTTTTGGGGCTGTAAGGACCTTTGAAATAACGCAAATCATTTGGCGAAGCGATATGGACATGAACGCGGTCAAGAGCTGCCTGGAACTACGTTCGTCTTGCGTTTCCCAGAAAACACCTTAAAACGTTTATTAGCCAATCATATTCAAGCCCATAGTATAACATGTTTTAATTCATAGCCTATGTTTCTGTTAGAACATTGAAGCTGGCACTAAATATGTCCAGCCAAGCTGTTACAAGTTGTTGTTTTTTTATTAATTAAATATGGTTACTACTATGCTGTTAAATCAATCACTATTTTATTAAAGTTCAGCTATGCAATTCATGTCGATTTGAAGCAGTAACTTGTTTTAATGATTATTGTTTGTTCAGTATAAGTACATTTAACAATAGCCTATATCATTTGGCAAATTTGAAGTAAGTGCCAATGGAAAAACCAAAATAGGTGAACTTGAAAGAAGCAAAACAGTGTTCTTAGGTTGGTAAAATTAGCACATTGGGCAAATTAGCCTAATGTCCTCCAATAATTTCAGTAGACTCAGCTTATTATGGTTTTACAGATTTCAGTTTAGGTTCAAGGTTGTGTGTGTCTGTGGTTACATTACAGAGTCCAGTAGTGAAATTACTTTGTGCAACTACACAAATTTGTTATAACAGGCCTATGCAAATTACTGAGTGCACCTGTACATATTTACCCAATCAGCATCTACAGCATTTGTTGGATGAGCGGGATCTTTCAGACCGCAGGTACTGCAGAACTCTTCTTTGGATTCTAATATTGAAATTAAAACTTAGTCAATAGTTAAAACATTTTTTTTTTAATATATTTATATGTCTTTAGACAACAAGGGTATATTTGTTAATGGCCAATTAACCTGTTCCAAGGAGTATTTCCTCTGCCATTTGTCTCCTCGCTTTGCTTATATATTCCCCAGAAGGATTGATCGTGAAATGCTGTGGAATGTTAGGAAAGTGCTTCACCGTTTTCTTAGCCATCTTGAAAAAAAGGTGAGAAAAAAATGATTTTACGCTTTTTGGATGTTTTCACCCATTTGCATTGTTTGGGCAGACAAAGACAAAATTCTTCAAATATACATTTGTGTCAAGTGGAAGACAGTTATACACATTTAGGGTGGCATGAGGATGAGTAGCCTATATGATCAGATAAGATTTATCTAACATTTTTAGAATATACCCAATATGCTTTGCTGATTATTTCCCTCTCAACAATATCAAATCACTTAAGGAATAGAAAGAGCTCTGATGATTTACCAACAATAATCTGAAACCGAGAACTGCAAGGTAGCCTTAAGAAACCTCAGAGTTGTGAAGTTGCTGTTCACACAAAATGTCCTTTTTGTGATGATAGAGAGACCATTTTTCATGCTTTCTTATGCTGTTCTTAAGCTCTGACTTAAACTACAATTTTCTGTTTTACAGGATGATTAAAAAAATTGAAATGAAGTATTGTCACAAGAGATTTTCATTTTAGGTTGCACATATGTTTCTAAGAAAAAAAATATGTTTGTCAACTGCTTCATTTTGTGGTGAGACAAACAAAAATGGCCATCTATTTGAGCAGGAGAAAGAAAACTGAACAGGACATAGTACAAAATGTTTTTGCTTTGTTTTAACCTGGTGCAATCTAGAATTGTAATATATTTGTATTACTATAAATGTATTGATGATCTGCTTTCTTTTGAAAATATTTGGCACTGTAATGATGCTCCATGTGGCATTTTTGAAGACAAATTAATTAGTTAACTTAATTGATTTGTATTGAGCTGCAACTTGATACTTTAATTGTTACATGAGGCTATGTATACCTATTATACATAGGTGATTTTTTGTAAATAAACCTTTAGTAAATAAAAATAAAATGTTTTCAGATAAACATGCTAACCTTTAAAGGGTTACTCCTCCCCCAAATTAAAATTTGCCAAAAATCGTCAAAATAGTCCATCTGCCATCAGTGGTTCAATCTGAATTTTATGAAGCGACGAGAATACTTTTTGTACACAAAACAAACATAACGACTTTATTCAACAATTCGTCTAATCTGCATTGCTGTAGAGCCATTTTGAAGAGTATCCACTGAACGCAAAATGCATACGCTGTTCTGTGTCAGCCGCACCACACGGATGCGTTTTCTTTTATTTACGCATGGATTTGAAGGAAAACAGCTTATGCTCGTGGTGTGGCTGACACAGAACAGCGCACACATCAGTGTTATTTACTTGGCAGTCAACAGTCACAAGCCTCCCGGTTTTCATCCAAAATATCTTAAATTGTGTTCCGAAGATGAACGAAACTTTTACGGGTTTAGTGATTAATGACACCATTTTAATTTTGGGGTGGAGTAACCCTTTAATTTTGTTAGACAAACCCAGAAGAGAGAGACAGCTCATAATAGTTTGTTAATTAGGCTGACAATAGGCCTAAATTAAAATTACTAAAGACACGCCTGTGTTTAGCTTTATAATTTTGGTATAAAAAAAAAAAAAAAGTAAAATTGTATTAATTAAAATGCATTTTCATTAAATATGTTACACTGAGGCCGCCAATATCATAGTTATGGCCATGTATCAAATGTATTATACTAGTAGATATTTAAATATACCTGTAGGACAAACACTCCACAGCTGGTGGCATCTTCTTGAACTGTATTTGGCCAATTTTCCATTTACCAGTTCTTCTTTTCCTAGGCGATTCAACCTCATTCTGAAGTACTGTCTGTTGGACAACAGTTTCACTCAGACATCCTGGGAAATTGTTATCATTTCTTATTATTAATTGATGTGATAAAACAGACTTACTGGAATTTTCGGGATGCGTTCACCAGCGTCTCAACATCAGTTTCAGCATTTGCTGGATCCACAACAAAAATGTGTTTGGACAGAACATGCAGGTACTAACAGCACACAACACATCCAAACTGAATATTAATTTAAACATCTTGTTTATATGCCAGTATGTTCTGTAAGAACAAAGTATTGTTTACAAAAATAGTTTTTGAATTTGTAGTGCTTACCACAAACATACTACCTTATGTCAGAATATATTTATTTTCTTATGATATACTTACATCTTTCAAACCCTGTCGAGCCACTTGGGCTCTCTGTCCAGTGGTATAGTGTTTGAGTTGGTACAACTTCCCAGACTTGTCAAACTTGTTTAAGACTGACCGAATGTAACTCTCCATGACCTTAATAATTGTAAAATACAGCAATGCTAAGGTTTTGTTGAAATTCCTCAAGTGAAAGAAAATTATTTAAACAAAATCCAAATATAATATAATAAGATTATATTAAGATTCCTCATGTAATATTATTGTACAACTACAATAGTGAGTGATGTGAAGGCCACTTATGGCAACCCATACCAGAGATTAAAATGATTAAAAGCAAAGATTAAAATGGGAGGCTTGGGCTTACAAATAATGCAATGCTGCACTTGCTTCTCCACATAATCTCTCATGTGGTCGGAGAGTCAAAAACTCTGTGTGCCATAAAGTGCTGTCGAATCGAGCCTTAATAATAGCGACAATCTGTTCGCTGGCTTCACATTCCCAGAGTGTTTGGACCTGTACAAATTCTGTCAGTAAAAGCTTAAGTACTGCAATAGTTTCTTGTAAAGATTTACCTCTTCAGCAACACGTTCTACCGAAACATCTTTTTCTTGTTTTGTGTCAGTAGCCTTGTGTAGTGGAGTCTTTTTATCCAGTTTAGGAATGTCACTTCGTAGAGGTGTTTTTACCTTTAAAAATGTGTATTTGTTAGATGCACAATTCACAAAAATATTGTTGTAATCACAATATTGTAGTCTCACGCTTTAATTACCTCTTGAGCTATGCCTTCTTCAGAGACATTAACTTGTTCTGTGCCTTGAGTCTTGGTATTTTTTTGTGGTTTGACATTTGTATTTCTGTTTGGGAATGGACGTTAAATAAATATATTAGGTGCTTAGTCACTACAGAATATTTTTATTTGGTTTACCTTTTCAGGAACACCTTCTTCTGGAACGGCAGGAACACTGAAAATGGTAGGTGCTGTTTTTGCCATTTTTGGTTTCGGGATTTCAGGTGGTTCACTGTAAAAGTGAAATTGTCTTTTGTGTGTGACTTTGTGTCGTTTGTCTTCTCTTTTAGCCCAGTGCTCCTCTGCAAAGATCATGTTGGATGATGGCCTACGAGGTCTAATTAACAGATCTTCGGGAAGGTTGGTCCTTTAAAGATGCATACATAATCCTAATGAACTCTGCTGGCCTGAGATTTTTGTGTTGGGAAAGTATGGAAGTTTGTACGATTCCAAACCACTTTTTAACATGGCAATTAGTGTCTCTAGTGTTGCTGATTGGAGGTGAAGAAAGTCCCTCTGCCTTGTCACTGGAATATCTTTTCAGATTACCCAGTGGAACACCACTCCAAAGTGGGTATATGGCCATATAATTGTCCATGAGATAATCAATCATGGCAGGACAGTAATAAGGATTGTCATCGCTGTGTTGATGTTTCTCCTCTTTCAGGACAGATGTGACATCACTGCGAACTTTCTTGAACACTTTGGTGAACGGGGGAACAGCCAATAATTGTTTTTGATGTGGTCTTGTCCATCTCCCACTTGTTTGGGACATCGTCTTCAATGTGTTCCACAGTGGTATCCTTGTTCATAATTAGATTCTCCAAGAATGAGAGACTTTTTGCCACACTCTTGCTGGCCTGTTTTGCAAGCAAAACCATACACAAGTGCTTAAAAATTGCAAGAGCTTCATTTAGGGAGACAGAATTTTGCAACCTGGCAAAAACATAGGTAGCAAATTTTTTCAGACCCTCGTCAGCCGTCTTTTTTTAAAATGTGCATGATACAGATTTGATAACGTGGGCTGCACACAGGTGCAACACTGTTGATGATTTTATATCAGCCCAGGTTTTTTGGTTTTGGCAGATGGCAAAGGCTCTTTCCAGATATGCAGGCACACTTTCTTTATTGAAGGCTAAAAGTACTGCCTGCATAATAGCCCAGCTGTGGTCAGTCTCAATCTGATGAATTGTGGTGCTTGTGTATTTTGAAAGCCTCAGTAGAAACTGCATCAACCAAAATGTGATCGGTGGAATAGGATGCTCACTAGAAAGCATTTCACAGACTGGCAGCGGTGGAGCATCTCTTCCTTCGCCTGGCAAGGTTAGTGCGTAGTATAGGATGTTTTTTAGTTTTTTTGTGGAATTTGTGAAATCACACTTCCTGTTGCATCTAAGTAAAGTGCAACTGGGGATTTTTGTTTTAATTTGTTAACCAATATACTTTGAGGATGTTTTTATTGAGGCTATGAGTGATTGTTTCCAGCTAGCAGTTATTCAGAAGGTCTGTTTTTAAGCCTGTCATAGTACTCTGTGCTCACTCCTCGAAGCACACCTTTTGCAATTCTCCCCCTTCTGACATTACAGACAGGTCGGAAGCGTTTATCTAATTTCTGATGCAAAATCTGGCCAGTGCGGCATACGGTCACAGGTATGACTGCTTGATGTTTTGATGGTTTAGTTTTCAGTGTAAATGAATACCTTGCACAACAGCTTGGAAAAACACATCTAGCACGTACAGAAAGATAAGCACAAAAGTGCTTTCGGCTCCTGGTATGTGAATCGGAGAGGACAGCGTGGATTTTTCTTCTGAAACTCCTTATATATATATATATATAATGAGTCCATGGCAGTTTTAGTTTTGTGGAACCTTTAAGGGGTTTAATTTTCCTCCAAACAGTAGGGTGAAGTAACATTTTAAATTGTGTTGGGGCCTGTGGCACGTCTCTGAATGATTTTTCTCCTGTTGTGTTTCTGTTTTTTTTATTGTGTTGTCAGCTGTAAATGAAAGTGGCTCTCACTTGAAGGCATTTCAGCAATATTTTCTGTCACCTAAAAGCTCTCAGACTCTGTCTGTCCGCATCCCTTTGAAATAAATGCACCCTCCTCTCCACCTTTAACTACTTCTTTGTTCAGATTGATTGTGGGCTTAATTTGTGTTTGTGGCTTATTTTCATCTTTGTTTGCTTTCTCCTCCAGTGCAGTTCTAATATTTCTTCTGTTGTATGTCCATATAATGAAAAGCCATTGTCTGTTCTTAGGAGTGTTTTCTCCAAAGATACTGTTAGCTAGTCGATGCCATATTTGGGATTATGGGTTGTGTCTGCATGAAGTATGTTTTCAGCTAGGAAAAGGTTTTCAATTAGCTCTTTACCTCCAGCAGTGTTCAACAGATCTTTTCGAGAAGCTCCTTTGCCTCTTTTTGATTTTGTCATCATCGATTGGTGTGATGTGTTTTATTTTTTGTCAGCATTGGTGTGTCTGGACCACACTGTGACAGTTTAAATAGAGATAGCGGTCAATTTGAAAAATTATATTAAATTAGCAAAGACATGTAACAATTTGTGTTAATGCATTACAGGTGACAGATTTACATTAACTGTCACCTGTAATGCGTTAATACAAAATACTTACATGCCTTAGCTAATTTTCAATCGTTTTTTAAAAGGACAGCTACCTGAATACCAATGCCGACATGTTGGGGAAAAACTAAACTATTGCTTTATTTATTCATTTTATGTATTTTTGAATGTGTGTGTGTGTTTCTTTATTCATTATGCATCTATTCGTTGTTGCCTTTGTATGTGAAAGATTATGCATTTTAGAGCACTTTTTGTTTGACGGCTGACACTGTCCCTGATTATATCTAATTTATTAAGTTCAAAATATATGCATAATGATGTCTATTTTTTTCTTAAACTTTTATTGCCTCTTGACTTTACACATAAAAAAAACGTTACAAAAAAGAAGAAATGCATGGAAAAAACATTTGTTTATAGCATTGACCATTGCAGGAACAACTTTGCAACACTAGTTCCATATGTCTAAAAGTTTACAAATGCACACAGAGAAAGCAGTACATGTTGCTTAATTGTACGATTAAAATAATGTGTTAAAATAGAAGGACATTGTGGCAAAATGAACAAAATATTTCTAATTAATAAAAAAGAAACCTTTATTCCATCTTCATGACTGTAAAGTGTCAGGAACATGATGCAACTTGGTCATGTACTTAAGAGTAAGTACAAAAAATGCATAGACATTTTCTGTTTTTGCATATTTCTCACAATACAGCTGTATTATACACATCAGACACTGCAAACCTGTTAATTCGTGTTAATTTGTCAGGGTCTCTACACATCAAACGTGAACTTTTAAGTGATTTAAATACGTTTTTAACATTTTAATTCTGCCGATAGCGTTTGTACCATGGTAACATGGCAATACCAGTTAATGAACAGTATTCAAAAACGTAATTTTTAGAGTAGGACATTATTCGTAAAATAATGAATTGGCTGTTAAAGTTTTTTTTTTGTAGTTCTATCAAATTCGCTGCCAAAGTGGATTAAAACACTGCAGAAAGACGTTCTCTCGTGACTGCTTAAGTGAAAAATCTGTCGTGATGAACATAGCACAGTTATATTCTAATATGTATTTTTTGCTTGCTTTGTTTTACCACAAGTGTAGCAACATACTTATGCTTAATCCGTGTATATAATCCATGCAAATGAAAAAAATCATGCCAGTTCCAGTGTTTAGGCAGCACAGTTGCAGGTAGTCATTTGCTATGATTGTCCTTTTTCTTGATTTTCAACATATCTGTATCTAACGTGACCGTCAGGTTTAAAAGGGAGAGAAACTGAACAACCAACGTTTTTTTAAAGGAAATAGAGGCACATAACTACAAGAAAGCGGCCAATCAGTGTTGGGAACTAATTTTCTGGCGAAGTTTCTAAAGGCAGGCTGCTACAAGTTGGTAAATGAAGTTGTGATGTCATAGTGCGATGACATCATTATGTAACCACGACTTGTATCATTGTGTATAATGCGATTAGTTCAATTAATTGGCCATTTTAGCGAAAAATAGGAATTTAAATGTTAATTTTCATTTGATAATAGTTATGTAAACATATACACTTTTATTATTAAAGTAATATATAAAAAACATTTTATGATCCCATTTTAATTTGAAGTGCAATCCTGAAATATTTAACAGTTACACATTTTTGAAGGATTCCATTTTTATGTATTTTCTTATTCACTAGTACAATTATACATTCAGAACAATTGTAATTTTAAGCAGTGTATGCTAGTTGTAGTTATTATGCTACATTCTAACACAAGTCCATAAATAGGGCACATACTGTTTTATGAAGGAATTTTCTAAATGGACAAGTGGTTTATCTGTGTATGTAATTACACATTGCATTGTTTTAGAGTCACTGGAAATGTCTGTAATCTTAACAGACAACATCTTCGCAGAAAATAACCAGTACCTTTTTGATTTTTCTTTCTACATATTGTTTTCTTACCTTCACAAATGATCAACAGTTATATATAACACCGAAACTGCCTTGCTCTCAGTTGTTGAAGACCTAAGACTTGCAAGAACGGCTTCCAAGTCTTTATTACTTATATTGCTGGATCTGTCTGCTGCTTTTGATACGTCAACCACCACCACCACTGTTGGCAAAGGGCATCTCAGGAACCGCACTCAGGTGGTTTGACTCTTGCCTCTCAGATAGGTCCTTCAGGGTATCTTGGAGAAGTGAGGTATCCAAGTCACAACATCTAGCTACAGGGGTGCCTCAGGGCTCAGTGCTTGGACCACTTCTCTTTTCTGTCTACATGGCTTCACTAGGTTCTGTCATTCAGAAACATGTCTTTTCATAAATACTGATATGCTGATGACACTCAACTCTACCTCTCATTCATCCTGATGATCTGACGATAGCTGCTCGCATCTCAGCATGTCTAGCGGACATTTCATGCTGGATGAAGGACCATCACCTTCAACTAAACCGAGCTAAGACAGAACTGCTCGTGGTTTCAGCAAACCCATCGTTTCATCACAATTTCACCTTCTAATTAGGCTCATCAACCATAACTTCAAGGAAAGCCAGAAACCTTGGAGTTGTGATTGATGATCAGCTGAATTTCACAGACCACATTGCTAAAACTGCCCGGTCCTGTAGATTTGCATTATATAATATTAAGAAGATCAGGCCCTTTCTTTCTGAACATGCTTCACAACTCCTTGTTCAGGCTCTTGTTTTATCCAGACTTGACTATTGCAATGCTCTCTTGGCAGGTCTTCAAGCCAGTTCTATCAAACCTCTACAAAACGCTGCTGCAAGATTAATCTCTAATGAGCAGAAATGAATGCACGTCACTCCTCTGTTCATCAATTTGCACTGGCTACAAATAGGCATTAATATTTGCCTACAGAACCACCTCTGGCTCTGCACCCGTTACCTAAATTCATTACTTCAGTCTTATGTGCCCTCTAGAAGCTTGCGTTCTGCAAGTGAACGATGCATTAATGTACTTTATGTACTGTGTTTCTTTATTTGGTTGTCTTGTGAGCATTTGCAGCATGTGTGTTGTCAAATAAATAAAGTTGTTTTCTTAATTTGCAGGTGTTTTTTTCTATTTGCAGTGCGTTGAGCTCTCTCGGCCACCGTAACCAGGTGAACCATAAATTAAGTTGAACAATTGCAATTATCAACTTAATTCACATATGATATGTACACTGCTAGGTAGGCCTACCTCTGTCCATCTCTCTCCATTCCAGATGGATTTGGATATATATATATATATATACACCTGTTGTAATTGTGCAACATTAATGTCTATATAAAATTGTCATTTTGGTAATGTTGAAGAAAATGTACGTTTATAAATATAATATGTTGCCAATAAAATAAATACATTTCCTATATATTCTATGTTATGTTTCCAATGAGAAGCTATGTGTTTTTTTTATTTTTATTTTTATTGAAGGTTGAACAACAGATACAGGAAAAATAAAATGTCTAGGGTATACATTGCAATGATGAAATGCTTACCATGAGGGTGAGTCATCTATCAATTTTTGTTGTTGAATGAACACTTAGACTTATAAAAACTATCAATACACATAAATAATAGGTTACTCCCCCCCCATTCCCCTTTTTTTACACACAGACACACACGGTTTTTTGGACCAAACATAATTATTTTACCGTGTACAAACATAATTTTATGTCCCCTAACCCTACTACATATTGTACATGTTTAAACTATTGAATTTGGGGAACTGAATGTCCTCATAAAGAAAATAAATGATCTAACACCATTGTAAGTACTAGTTTGTAACACACAAACACTCACAAACACACAGAGAGACCCGTCAATATCATTGTTGTTGTAGTATTCACGTGAAGTAATTTTTATGTTTACATCATACAATGTTGAAATCTGCCAGCAGTTACTGTTTTTAAATGTACAAGTTATATAGATTTCAAATATTGAAAATTTAATTACACATTCACAAAATAATGTTTCCAAAATCCAAGTCATGTAAGATGTGTGTCAGGTGTGTGAACATATTACAGCTGGTGTGACATCATCGGGTCACATGACCAGGAAGTTATATAGATTAGTATATTTGAAAAAATTAAAAATAGACAATCATATTTCCAAAATCCAAGTCGTGTAAGATGTGTATAATTACATTGTAGGTTATTTGAGCTCTTTCGGTAGAACAACGACGACGTTTATTATATTTATTTAATTAAGACCTTCAGTTTACTTACATATTTATAACAGATATATTAATCGCATAAAAGTTACAAATTATATTAATCTATACTTAATCTATTTGCTATCATAAACTACACATGTAAAAGAGTCAATTTTTTGTGTTTTTTCTGCAATAATCCACATATTCAA
Source organism: Oxygymnocypris stewartii (assembly GCA_003573665.1). NCBI lineage: Eukaryota > Metazoa > Chordata > Actinopteri > Cypriniformes > Cyprinidae > Oxygymnocypris > Oxygymnocypris stewartii. Next base: position 49,598 of record QVTF01004538.1, on the reverse strand, counting down.
CCAAGTTTATTGTGAATTTCGGACTTTTGAGACACTCCCTGACTTGACGTGCCCAAGCGGGGATCGTTGTGGGGACTTTTTCCTTTCAGTTATAACAATTACATTATCGAATATTATTATTATTAATTTGTATATTATGTTTTTAAATGTGATCTGAACGAGATATAGCATGATCCATGAGTATTCTGCGATTACATATAAATTAACACTTAAGAAAAGATCGAATGTATAACGAATGTCCAACATAAAACCAACTTTACCGCGGTATGAACCGTTTGTATGACGGCATGGTTGTTCTGCTGAAATGGACAGAGTTCCGTTTCAAAACAGAAAGTTATAAGCCGCTCAAAAATCATTATTAGCATTACTGATTTTTATTCACATGGCCTCAGATAGCTAGCGTTTTGCTACACTAAAACATAACAACTTACTTTGCTTAGCACCGTCGAGACGTCCCCTGTGTTTCCGTCTGGTCCGCGGCCTTTACAAACTCCAAACACCGACCACACGTAAAGCAAAACCGCGTTAAGCTGCTCATGTGTTTGCCACAAAACCTCCCTCGGCCGCGGTCCATGTTCGGTCACCATAAACTTTATTTACGCCATTTACTCCACAACCACAACCCGAATTTACCGCGCTCACCAACAACAACATCGTTCACCGCGTCACTTCCGGTGTGTGGTACAGTCTCTTCCGTGGAAGAATCTGTCCATGTAATGTGTTTCGGGACTGGGAAAAGTGTTTGCGTCTTGTTTAATTGTTTTCTAAAATGTACAATTTGGTTTTGTCCTGGTAAAAGTGTTTTTCCCATGTAATTGTGTTTTATGATTGGTAAAAATGTTTTCAAATGTAATTTGGTCTCGAGCTTCGTAAAGTGTTTCACACGTTGTATGTTGTTTTGCACGTCCCGGCCACCGTACTTACCCTGCCACAGTGCTCAGAAGGACATTAAGCTCAATTCTCTCAGCTGTTTCCAGGTTGCAAGCTCCTCTGTGGCTCCTTCCTTTCCTACTGATCGTGATATTGTAATGTGTTGCACTTACCTGTTTTTACGGACCTGCTGTTTTGCCTGCTGGATTTACCTGCTTGGACTGTAAGTTTTTTGTGTTTAGATTACTTTGTAGGAAATACTGGGAAATTAAATTTTTTGAGTTCAGTTAAGTGAGCTCCAGTGCTGTAATGTTTCTGGATAATTCTGCCTATTGCAATAAAGAAAGCCAATTGCCTTGCACTCGACTTCCCAATTTTACATAATAAAAGCATATATATATAATACATGAACTTGCTGTTGAATTTTGTATTTTTGAAAGTTCAATAAGAATATTTAAAAACTTGCCCGGACGGATTCATGACCCCCGCTTTTGTTCCGGGACCGCAAAATTGACAGATTAAAGCAGTGCTTCAATATTTGTTAATTAAAAATTAATTACAATTTTAAATTATTTTCAAAAAAAAAGATTCATAATAACATAACTGAGGCATTCAGGCCAGACCACGGCCGTCTCGCGCGTTGAGCAGCTACAGGCCCCCGCCATTAATGTAACTGTGGGGTGTTGGTTGGCATCCTGAATGTAATGTATACCAATAATTTTACTGCTTTCTCTAATTGTCCTTGCAAGACATCTAATTAAGATTGTTATGCACGAAAAGTAATTTAAAGGAACATTTATTTAGGCCCATGTACAGTTTAAGTCCCATTGCAGGATGTGCAAAAGGTGAATGGATTTAATAAGAGGGATGATTGAAAAGCATTTTGGTTTTTATTTAGTAGAGGCAGCTACACTGTTTTTACATAATATAGTTTTAGCATCGCCTAGTCACTGAAGTCAATGATTATTCTTTAGATAAAGTCAATGGCTTTGCTCACTGTATAATGTGGTCGTTGTTTTGAATAATCGTGGAAATGCGGTGTTAGAAGAATAAGTTAAGGGTTTAGTCTATAAAGGGGTTTATGATGTGCAAGGGCGTAACCATGGTATAGATATTGGGGGGGGGGGTCCAAATGTGAGCCCTCCCCCAGATATTTTTTTTTAAGTTCAGTCGCGGATCAGATCGTAAAAACAAACAGGCCAGGCCATCGACGAATGAATAGAGGCTTATCAATGGAGTGGGAAGTGCGGGAACTCCTTGGTCTGTGACTCCAGCAGTTCATTATTCAGCCTAGTTTCAGGGTATCATGCTAGCTACCTAGCTATAATACTGAGCCATTTAAACGTGATATTCTTTCACATTTATTCAAAAATTGCCGCGGTATTTTTGACCATGGCACTACTTTTTAGGTGTCTACTTGCTTACCGTCTGAAAAAAAGGCGAATGCCCGCCTGTTCGTCCTGCTTCTTTCTTTTATCTCCTACCTTCATTTCATTTAAGCACCAGTGACAGTCGGACTGAGCGGTTTTTTCAAACGATGCCGCCGTTTACGGGCTCAACCAAGTGTACAATCGAGGGGGGGTGGTCACACAGTTTTGTTTCCCTTGTTTTTCCTAAATTGAAAGTAAATCGGAAATAACAACAGATCCACTAGGCTACAACCAGGGTTCATAAAAGGAGGGCATATCATATGTCACATATTACAATATAATAGGCCTATTATGGGGGGGGGACAGATTGGTATTTTTCCAATATTGGGGGGGACACGTCCTCAAAGTATATGGTGGTTACGCCCATGATGATGTGTGTAGTTAATGATTAGGCTACAGTGAGCGCGTTTGACTAGAGCGCAGTTAAAGAGCTGTTGTTGGTTATACTGTATGTGATTGTTGGTGACACTCTTGAGCGAGAAAGCTTCGGAAAATGGAAAAAAACAACAACAACAAAAATATAGCTGCAAGCAGCGATAACCAGGGTTCAAGAATTTAAGGCATAAGGTGGTATGCTTTTAGGGTCTAGGCCAACATAGCTGGATGCATAGCTGACAGTGAAACTCATCGAACATGGACAATAGGCTCACAGAAACACACACACACACACACACACACACACACAAATATAAATGAAATGGTTAAACTATCATATTAATAATCATTAAGCTTGCTTACACAGATACACACACAGACACACTCATATACGGACATACATGCACACTTATTTTGTTGCAGATATAGATATTTGAAATAAATGACAGGTGACAATTAGAGTTGAGCCGGATACTCGGCTGAAACGAGTATCCGGTACGGATAAAGCACTTTTGCCGAGTACGAGTATCATACGAGTAATACGAGTCGATATCTGTGCTCGGATTAAATAAAAATTCTCATTGGGTAGCTGACTGTGTCTGCGTTCTGTGATAGGCTAGTCACAGCGCCCCTCCCCCACACACACACAGATGTATTGTGTTGCTGTGTCCCGCTCTGCTCACTCACACACAGAACACTGAGAAGAGAACAGCGCGCACGCTCTCTGTCTCTCCCTCAGTCACTCAGGTTCGCGGGTTTTTTCCGTTAACGTTTAGGGTTTCTTCAGCTTCAGGTTTGTTTTTTACTTTGGTTTGTAGTACTTACTTATTAACCAGTAGAGTTTTGGTAAACGTGGGGTTTGTTCAGACGTGGTGCTTGGTAGAATGCGACTCGCGTCTCTGCCTGTCGGAGATTTTTTTTTCTTTTTTAAACCGTCAGCTGGCTCTAACCAGTTTTTTTTACTTCACGCACTGAGTGTCTGACACTGTCTTGCTGTATTTTATAAAAAAATAAAGGTAGTTGTGGTATAAAACTATATTACAAATTAATTAGCTACACACACACACACACATACCTGGTGTGGAAATAAAAAAATAAAAAAGAACCAAAAATAAAAAAATCACACTGATAATAAAAAAATTAAAAGTTAAAAAAAGAAAGTTATGTTGAGATGAAAACTCTTGTTCATTACATTTTACTTCATAATTGCAACCGCATGTGTTGTATTCATTGTTGCAAAACTTGTTCTGTATATAGTTTGTTTGTTATCGTGATCAAAACCATTGATCTGAAGCTCAATGCTGATGCTGTCATGTAAATAGTTTTCTAATCAGCAATAAATATAACAATTTCTGATCAACCCATATCAATTGCATGCTTAAAATAACATACCGGTTAAAGCCCCGCCCATTTCAAGACAACCCGACCCACGTTCAGGTTAAACCCCGCCCACTTCCGGGCTAGGCCCCGCCCAGTCCGAGTACAGATACGGATACAGATAATTCATATGGTTAACAGACACAGATACAGATAATGCTGTACTCGCTCATCCCTAGTGACAATACTCTTTGCAAGTCTTCTCTTTTTAAGAGTTTATATCGGGGATCTCCAACCCTGCTCCTGGAGAGCTACCATCCTGCAGATTTCAGTTACAACCCTGCTCCAACACACCTGTCTGAAATTAACCAGTAGCCTTGAAGACTGTGATTAGCTGGTTCAGGTGTGTTTGATTGGGGTTGGAGATGAAATCTGTAGGACGGTAGCTCTCCAGGAGCAGGGTCGGAGGAGACCCCTGGTAGGCCAACGTGAAATGCAGGGCTGACAATAGAACACATTCACAATGGAGAATTCATTAAAACGGTCTCTCTCTCTGTCACATACACACACACACACACACACACTCACACACACACACACACACACACACACACACACACACACACACACACACACACACACACACACACACACACACACACTCACTTTGTTGCAGATATAAAATAGTGATTTTCAAAGACATTCAAAATGGAGAATAGGTTAACAGACACATGTAGCCTACACAAAAATGAAATGGTTAAACTAACATATTAATACCCAATAAGCATGCTTGTTTTTGCGCATTAATCTGACAATAAATGTGGCACACCCAGTTTTTCTGATGCACATCCAGAGTCTCCTTTCTGGCTACGCTCCTGCTCCAAAGTGCTGTGATTCATTACATTACTGGTTTCACATCTGGTTCTACTGATTCCTTGTTTTAATTTATTGTATAAAAATAATGCCATTGTCAAAGTCATTCATGTGTGTCGGTGTACTGCCACAAAAATAATTCAAATAAATCAAACGAACTCATGAATTAAATCTGTGATCTGTCAATGTTAACTCTGCTTCAGTCCTTAGACTGTTATTTCATGGGAAAAGTTCATTTGACCATAACATATACATTAGGATAAAAGTCATAAAAGGTTATACATGATGTACATTTCTACATAAATGCTTTACCAGCCCTTATGGTTTTACTACAGTTGAGCCAGTAGTAATCAATGAGCCATAAAGCATTATTAAATGATCGTGTATCTATATTAAGTCTCTATATTTTTCTGTTTGTGCAGTGCATTAAAGTACCATTCCTGCTGCCGCGAGGACGATGCTGAGCCAAAATGACGCAAGTGACGTATTCATTGAGCCAATCAGATGTTAGAAAACAAAGAGTCAACTTGAATCTCTTTGATTGGTTACAAGAAATAAGTCCCGCCCTCCTCTCGCGCTTGCAAAACTCAGTTAGTGAGAGAATCGTGCCAAAACTGCAAGCGCAGATAAAAGCGAGACGGAGCTGTACAGAACTGTTTACCCTACATACACAACAAGTCATTTAGACATGAGACAGTCTGTTACACTTAAGAGTAACAGCAAAATGCTGCAAATAACTTTTTCTTGCGCTTGAAACATGATTTACACCTTTATTTACGCTTGCAGTCTTATGTACACTTTCACAAATCTTACCCTGCGCATGCAAATCTTTATGGCGTAAAAATACCTTCATAAAAACGTGCACTTTTTCCCCGCGGTCCCTTGCTGAAAGCCCCGCAGAGAGCGAGCTCTCCCGGCTTGATGCACATTGAGACGGCTTGTGCGGGCTAGTGCTTATTACATCGAGTGAAAACTGTGAAAAAGAAGGCTGTGAAACATGATCAGCTTTGCCCTTTTGACGGTCACACTGTTTAGATTTTTTTTAGGCAAGTCGATTTGGAGTTATTGCCGTTTATCGCAGAATATGTCACGAATATCGAAAACAAAACCAACTTAACCTCGCTGAGAAACACTGTATCTGATGGAGACGCGTGTGACTGGTGTTAATGAGGTCACGCGCGTTATGTTCAGTGCATCGCCGTTTCTGAGAGTTTATCAGTGGAATAAATCTTATTGTCACAAAATTATTGACCCGTACCGCTCGGTGGAAACGCATTACTCGTAAGAGCTGTGTTTGTGATGAGCGAGTCATGTGTGACACATGAAAGGGCCGTTTGTAAAGTTAGTTTGAAAACATGCTTAATTTCTGTAGTTCTGCTTAATGCACATCCTACCATACCTTTAATACGTTCACTAACATTGTATGAGTAGACTTTCACTATCATAAAAATATACATCAGGAAAGGTAATCAGTACATTTATTAATTTAACAGACAATTTAATCTCAAGCAACACAGAAATGAGGAATATAATTGAGTTGGTAACTCTAAGGGTTTTGGGACAGAACCCAGCAACAAACAGTGCTACAAAAAAAAGTATTTCTCTAAAAGGGGAAACAGCAAAGGTGGTTAATGAGATGAGAAAAGAAACCAAAATGGTCAATGCTTAAGTCAACAGGGCTTTAAAGCAAAGCACCCTTGCAAGAGCACAAACCAAAAACAAGAACCAAATGAAAACAGCTTGGAACACAATCAAGGAACAGATGCTTCAACACAAGAGACAACTACAAACATGAATGGCAGGATCCCAACATAGTATTCATTTAAACACTGTCCTCCCATAAATGTTGTGTCTGAAAGATAAACAATACATATGCAATAATATTAGCTGCAAAATAACAGTGTCTACACCTTTTCATCGCTAATGTTTCACTGTGTGCCTTTAGTCAATCCAGACTTTATGCAAAATTGCAGATATATACAGTATATAAAAGGTTCACATTTTATTTCCTTGCAATTATAGAGCGGCATCTGTGTTTGTTTCAGTGCCAGAGCCACTTAAAAATACATTCAGTCACAAACCTATTAATAAATCATTTGAAGTATATTTACTGTGATCAATAATAAGGAAACAGTGACCCAACCTCATTCATTATAAATGGATACAGACAAACTGCAGAAAGGAGATCAATGAATGTTAATGCTACAAATAAATTGCCATAAGAAATGTATGAAGTTAATCATATTTATGAGTGGTGCAAAATAACTTAAAATGTAGATAGTCTGACAAACCTCTGCACTGTCTCCACAACCCTACAGAGAATATTATACAAAGCACCTTTTGTGTTTTGTCCTTATTAAGCAAAACCTTTTGTGATAATTTCCCACATTTTGTATTTTCTACAACATAATCAACTCATTTCTTTCTAGTGGTTTTCCAAATTAACTAACCACTCAGCTTTTTCACTGGCCACAATTTTGTTGTTGTAAAATTATGGTTTTATTTGAAGTTACTGCATATTATAATTTATTTAAATTGATTTCCAGGCCTTTTATTTGCTATCTAAAGGGCATTTTCCTTAACTGTTTTAAATGCATGTCATTTTTAAATCAAACTTTTAAATTGTATTAATAATTGCACTTAATATAATAAGACAATATAGGGTTGTTACCAATCAAAATAAATCTAGCGATTGATATTTCCACTGCAGAAGAAACGTCTCGGTTAGGTATGTAACCCTCAGTCCCTGAAGGAGGGAACGGAGACGTCATGTCGGATGACCGACGAAATAGTGATCTCGCCAGAGAGACTGACCACATCCAGTGTAACTAAACGAGCCAAGGGACATTGATATGCGGTAATTCGCACCCAGCTGCCACTGATCACAGAGGCAGTATAAGAGGCAGCAGGTGCACCACATTAATTCATGCATTCGCTGAGGAGCCGAGCCGGTGACCCGGCCGCTCAGAGGTGGTACAGCAACTGTGACGTCTCCGTTCCCTCCTTCAGGGAATGAGGGTTACATACGTTACCTTTCAGTCGGTCACTCCGAGTCACGTAGGATGACTGACGAAATTGGGATCCCTACCAAAGCGCCACAGGAGCTGCCCATTCCAGCGCCCTGTGTAAGCCTCCTGATCCTTCCTATTAGGTAGACGATAGGACCGGGCTCTACACAGAGACGGTCAACTACTGCTGTTCCTACAGCAATCCAAACAGTAGGACTTGAATAACACTGGGAAAGCATGCCCTTCTGCTTGGAAGAGTCACCTCCTCCCAGAGGGGGTTAAGTGACGTTTACTCATGTGAAGTAAGCGGGCCCTATTGCACATGAAAGTATCTGAGATGGCACAGGCTGCATCGTTAGAGATGGCAGAACATGGTCTGAAAGGGGAAACGCGGCTGTAGTAAGAATACCGTGCAAACAATATGGGATCCCAACAGGGTCACTCATATGGGCATTAGCCTCACGCCACATTTCAAGAATTCATTAGCTGAAAGGTCTGAGTGCTGATAGAAAAGTAACTAAGTAGTGAATACATTTTTGAAGACTATTAAATGTACATGTTGATAGTTTGTAATCAGACACTTATGATAGTTATATATTTTTTTAATGTTATTAAATATCTTGTTACAACATGCACATGTATTTGTACATACACATATACAATTTTTAATTCTAAAATTGGTTAATAAATGAGACCATGGCTGTTAAAACCCAGCTGAAGTCTTTTTTTCTACATAAAATCACCCTTCATAAGATAGAGAACTTTCTGATGTAATCTTGATATCTTTAATACTGAGTGAGTAAGGGCATGTCAAAGATCGAACTCTTAGTGAAATAAATGGTTGAAATCAATCTTTGATGCTTGTTATCTCATAATTAGACTTTCAGAATTTAGCCTGGATTTCACAGACAGGGTCACAAATGTTTAGAACAGTGACAGGAATCTCTCTCTCTCTCTCTCTCTCTGTCTCTCTCACACTCTCTCTCTCTCTCACACACACTCTCTCTCTCTCTCTCTCTCTCTCGCATCATCTCTCTCTCTCTCTCTCACACACACTCTCTCTCTCTCTCACACACTCTCTCTCTCTCTCTCTCGCATCATCTCTCTCTCTCTCTCTCACACACTCTCTCTCTCTCTCTCTCTCTCTCTCGCATCATCTCTCTCTCTCTCTCTCACACACTCTCTCTCTCTCTCTCTCTCTCTCGCATCATCTCTCTCTCTCTCTCTCTCACACACACTCTCTCTCTCTCTCACACTCTCTCTCTCTCTCTCTCTGTCTCTCTCACACTCTCTCTCTCTCTCTCACACACACTCTCTCTCTCGCATCATCTCTCTCTCTCACACTCTCTCTCTCGCATCATCTCTCTCTCTCTCTCTCTCTCTCGCATCATCTCTCTCTCTCTCTCTCTCACACACACTCTCTCTCTCTCTCACACACTCTCTCTCTCTCTCTCTCTCTCTCTCGCATCATCTCTCTCTCTCACACTCTCTCTCTCGCATCATCTCTCTCTCTCTCTCTCTCTCTCTCTCGCATCATCTCTCTCTCTCTCTCTCTCTCTCTCTCTCGCATCATCTCTCTCTCTCTCTCTCTCTCTCATCTCTCTCTCTCTCATCATCTCTCTCTCTCTCTCTCTCTCTCTCGCATCATCTCTCTCTGCCTCCATCTTCAGGAAGTCCATGTGGAGAAACAGCCACAGAAACAGATGAAGCCGAGTCATGGGTCATTCTGAAGGGATGAGGATTTTAAAACCGGACGAAACATAGGGACGATTTCCAGTAGGTGGACATTTCAACTCCTTTTTCAAGAGATTTCAAGAGAAACAAACAAATAAACCGCAGCTGCTGTCCTGATTCACAGGAAAATCTGAAACATGAAACTACATTAATGAAAATAAATAATGGGGCAGAAGACTCCATGAAAACCTGTACAGACTCCTTCAGAAAGATAAGGGACTTTCACACCGGAGGAGTAGTTCCTAGAGCTATTGGCGGAAGGAAATACCTGCTTTTTGGCGTGTTCACACAGCAAGAACTAGGAACATATTTAGTTCTAGGACTCCTTTGGGGGAACTAAATCAGCTCCTACCAGAGGAACTACCAGAGATGTCCATGTGTACATTTAACCATATGCTAATTTGTAATATTTTATAAACTGGAGAGACATATGTAATAAGGAAATAAAACATATAGGTATTAGAATTAATCCAGTCTTGACTGGACTGAATGAGATAAACTTCTTTAGATTGGCAATCCACAGCAATTGCTGTACCTTTCTGCAATGCTTCAAGATATCTTAAATCCCAACCTTGTTTGAAACCAAAACTCCTTCAGCTTAATACATTTGGTTGTCTCTTCTCTGGACACAGAAGGTAGTCATATTTATCTAGCGTAGCTACTAATAAATATTTTCCTACAAACTGAACTTTGCTTAAAGTACCTCTTAACCCTCTTACAGCATATTTCTATCTCTGATGAAACATATTGAGTATTACATTGAAGTAAAAACAAACTGAATACTACTTACATTCGTACATGCACAACACATCTTGAGAACTCGTAACACGAGATCACATTTGAAAATCACGTCCTTGACATTGTAAAAGATAGTAAAGTAATACAGAGTACCATCAGTCCTCAGTCCTGCTCTGGTTTACGGTGCGGTCACAGTAAACAGCTGTAATTTAGTTGTAGAGCAATGGCTATAAAACAAAATACAGTTATAGTATGGTAACTAGCAGTCAAGGATGTAATGCAAAATTTGATATACAATCACACACAGTGGCACTATCTTTAAAGTATGAAAAACCTTTATGTATTATGCTTTGTTCATTATTACACTAAAAGGCAGTATGAAGAAGAAGCCATTGAAACGTACTTCAGCAGTCCCTGTCAGCAAACGTATTTCAATGTTTTACTAATGACACCACGTATCACATTTCAGCGATTGAAGAGCGAAACATGATCCCTAATGAATCTGGCTGGCCAACTTGTCTCTGTTCCAGTGTATTTTATGGCATAATGCTCCAGTAATCACATTTGACCAATTAGACATTAGCTCTGTTTATGAGAAGTGAATATCGACTGGAGCCTTACAAGCAAACTTTGGTAAATGTATACTGCACAGTCATTCTGCCTTTTCTAGGCCCATAATACAATTTAGTTTCCATTTGGACATAAAGCCGATTACATAGAAACCTTTCTGTAAAGACCTTACACGGTACCACAAATGTAAATACATAAAATAAAGATATAGTAGACCATCCATATTCATTGAAATGCATTAGCCTATTTTATTGAGACATTTTTGAGTTTGTATTAGCCATTATACACTAAATTACAGTGCCCATGTTACATATTAATAACTTGCAAAAGCAACAACTACTAGATAAGGTGGTCACCTGTTTGTTTAGTCTTTGATTGTATTGTCTGAAGATACTATATGGCATTTTCCACCTGCTTTCTTGTCCTCAACACACATGATTCGAGGAATCATTCATGTGCCTAGCACAAATAATTGCGAGTTTATTAATTGTTTGAAAAACAAACAAACAAAAACCTAGGCAGATGTATGAGTAACAATAAAAGTAGCAAACAGCACAGATACTTCGCTGTAATTAGAAGAAGCTCTAGAAAACAATAGCATCTGTATTACTCAGTCCTTACTAATCTTGTTACCCTGTAACATGAACTGCATAATCTAAAATATCTCATAAGGAATTCTTTGGGTTCTTTGCGAGCAACAAAGCCTGCCGTGCGAGAGCATCAGGAGGGGTGTTTAGTTTGAGTTGGTTCTGGCTATAATGGGTCCATTGAAACCCACAGAGAAACAGTGCCATGCATTTTTAATCAGGTGGCTTCTGAGGTCGCCTGCTCCATTATGAGGATGTGAATTATGAGCAACGGTGGGATGAAAGCTGAACCAAACTGACAATTACAATACCTCACGACAGGAAGAGAGTGATTTTATTACATTGATCTGTTATTTTCATTTCCAAAAAGTGAGTGCCAGAACTATAGTCTCCAAACATCGGATGGGGGCTCGTCCGGGATTGTCGCTCCAGTGTGCTGTATGAATAGATAAGATTAGAAAATAAACATCTCAGATGATATTCTGTGTTAATACTGTAACAAACCGCATCTTCACTGAACCGCTTGATGGTAGAAACATGAGAACAAGGACATTACTGAGTGTTGCGTCAGGGTTTATGAGTTTCTCCTGCGAGGCTGTGCGGAGTTGTGCAGAGATCCAGTGTGACGAAGACCAGCGATGCTGCACCCAAAACAGCAGCAACATCACGACCGTCCATCAATTCCCCCTGCACACTTTCCTGGACAATCTGGAATGGTTGGTCCGTAAGCTGTCGGGACTACTGATCCTTCTCTTGCTCTTCGTGGTGGGTTATTTCATTCAGCGTGTCGTATGTCCTCGTCCCCGCCGTCAGACACCCGAGGAGCCGTCACTTCTGCATGGACACACGTCCCAGGACTCCTTCACAGGGGACTTCAGCTCTCCGGTGCTACTGCTTCCCATGTACGAGGAGGTGAATTATCTGCCCACATATGAAGAGATCATGATGGAGGTGAATGGAGACAATCTGAATGCAAACACAGGAGCGATGGAGGAAAGACGAGCAACACTGCAAACATCTAGAAGACCCATAAACCCGCTATAATCCACTCATTGTGTTTGCTGTGATTCTGTAACAGCTGATGCGTTCATAATAACGTGTTTCATGTGTTATTCGCAGCTGTTAACTTTTCAAGACATTTTATTATTCAGGTTTGGCTCTTACAGTAAGTGATTTTAAGTAACCTAGACCGTGCAAATTGTGTGAAAAAAATGCGTTATTAACTGAACTGAGTACGCACGCATGTGAACAGTCTGCTCAAATAGTGTTGATTACAATTTCCATTTAATTGCTGGTTTTATTGTGCTTACTGTGCACGTAGTCGGAAATGAGAAAGAGATGGACTGCTCAGATACAAATGAATGGAAGAAATGCACATTAGCTGGAGCAACTTGAAAAATTATTGTTAGCGTGACTAAGTTAAAAAGCACAGTTTATGAGACCACCACAGATTTTAATATTCATTTGACATGTTATATAAACATAATCCTGACAATTTCCGTCGTATCCTTTCCACAAGCTCAGCATGAGCTTGAGACTTTCAATGTCTCCTTTAAGACTTTGGAAACGTCCCTCCAAAGACAAAAATCATATGTGATTTGTGGTAAAACATGATTTGTAATACAAGTATAAAGCTACTCCCTTAAATCTTACCCTTGATGAGGCGTGGGCAGGTCGTCGCATGAAAACGTATGAGATTGTACAAATTACATTAGACTGATGGCCAACCAAATTCACCATCAGCAGATATGAATGATGCATTTCTGGATATCTGAATAATAAAAAACTAGAGAAGTAAAATTTGCTTTTGCTTTTTTTTTGTATGTTGAAATCTAACTTTATGGCCAGCAGCAAAGACATAACGTGAAAAATAAAAGAACGTTTATTTAAATGTTCAGAGTTTGTATTTCCTTGCATATTCTGACTCTTTTTAATGAATACACAATCTGTTTTGTGCACATGAGAGTAAAGAGCTCTTTCTTTGTTATAAAAAACATCCAGAACACTTCAAAGTTAAAACTGCTTCAAGCTTTTCAAGATTTTTAAACTCCATCAAACTTTCTGGGTAGGCTTGTTCAAGCCAACAAAAAGTGTCTTGATGGACATTTTTTTCTAGTTTTAGAATATATTTCACAGTGAAAAATTATACATATGCAGATATTGGTAAGCTTTTATTACATTTTTTTCCATTACTTTGGATGAACTCAACCACAGGGCATTACTGAACAGTGTGAGGATTGACAATACAGCTGAAGAACAACGCAACCAGGGAAAACTCTTAACTCAGACAGTAACAGTCTCTATTTGCAGAGATAAATGGGGTCATAAGGGTATATCATAAATGGAACAAACATCAAACGCTGGAGTTGATTTATCAGAGCACTGGAAACTACACAGGTTGAGATCAACAGGAGAAGAACAGGAGCGAATCGGATGACTGACAAGAAAGGTAGTAAGTGGGGTCGACTTATCATCCAGGAGCAGAGGCGGAGAATCATCTCCTGAATCTTCCATTCCATCTGCCTGTTCAATTTAAGATGATAGCTGGAGGAGGGACTAATGGACACACCTAGAACAAATAAGGAACTTCAGACCAGTTCTGGCGCCATGGGCGGGCAATGGGAGGCCTGGCCCGCCCTGAGAGTCACTAGTGCCCGCACTAGATGAGCCTGCTGAGTAAAGAAAACGCTGTACTATTCAAACATCAGTTATTTATTTATGCTGGCACTGCGAAAAAGCAGAGATCTGTCTCCTCCAGGCTGTGCGCAGCGCGTCAATCTGAAACGAGGCGGGTGACGTTACGAGCTAAGAGCTTGAGGATCCAATGGCGTTACGAAGCTTTACTGACAAGCTCTTTTTAATGATTGGAATTGGCTAAACATTTTTAAACCTTCTTGTGGTGTATTTGGGTAGTTTTTTTTAGTTTACCTTGTGCACCGTTGCCACGGAATCCTCAATTTTCCTCAGCTGTAGCGTGTCCCGATCAGCGGTTTCCATGCTAAGAGCAACTTCAAATGCTCGTGCAAAAGTGAGCGCTTCCTCCGAAAGCAATCTCCGTTGGCATGCTTCACTTTGAATTCCGCTAACAAATCGATCCCGTAAGGATTCGTCCAGACTTGCTCCAAAATCACATTTCAACGCACATTGTTTGAGATCAGCAACACACTGGGACACTGTTTCATGGGGCTTTTGTACACAACGCTGAAATCGGAAGCGTTCAGCGATTATCAACGGCTTTGGTTCAAAATGAGTCTGCAGGATACTAACAATTTCTCTCAAAGTTTTATCCTTTGGTTTTAGAGGTTGAACCAAATTCCGTACTAATCCATAAGTAGAAGCTCCCATAACACTAAGCAACGTCGCTACTTGTTTCGCATCATCGGCAATCATGAACAGTTCCGCTCGCTCAATATAAGCAGACCAGGATTCGCTTTCTGGTTTATACTCATCCAGTCTTCCGATTTGAGCCATACTCTTCACAATCACGTAACTTTTCCTCGTCGCCAATTTATGTTATATATTAACGAGGCAGAACCACCAACAAATGCCATCAACACCCTTTACTTCGGTGAACACATGCGTACATACTGCAACACATCACATGACTTAAATAATGGCTTCCACAATCAGGAACCAATAAGATGCCAGACAATCAATCAAGTAATTACAAAACACATTAACCCAAATACACCACACTCCTGAATAAAAAAAAAAAATGTGTTGGTCTGATTTAAAAAAATAATATTTTAAACGTATTTGATTGGTTTGTCGATAGGTAACCATGAGGTTATGGTTCTGCTGTGATCTTTGAACTATTTTCGCTGCTGAAACAACAAAAACAGTCAATATTGCGTCTAAAATGTAAGTGACTTAATATGAATTACTCGTTTAGTGAACTGTCATATGAAATCAGTGTCACATTTTCAATCGTGATGATATTCAGCACACTTGGTCGTGTAATGTTGCTTAACTAATCATTTATTTACTGTTTCTCCTCAAGAGAGGCAGGTCTTGTTAGCGTCATTACATTATGCACTATCGATCGCCATTTAAACTAAATGATGAAGAATCATTATCGCGTTTTGGTGATTGTTATTGGTGTTTTGATCAGGCTAGGCTACTTGTCCGGTCGGGCAATTCTCTTTCAGTTGGCCTTTTAAAAATCCACTTGTCCCAGATAGTGTTGATGTCGAGGCCTGCGATGTGTGTTTAGACCGCTTCAGTACGCTAGGTCCAATCTTTACGACTCCTCTGTTGGTTGTATTGCGTCAGTGGTATGTCAATTCTTCCTCGTTTTTTGTCCATTTAATTCATAATTAATGATATTGTGCATTGCAATGAGGTTGATCTCATTCGTGCCCCCCTGAAAAAATTAAATGCTCGTCCGTGAATTTGTGTCTGGCGCCGGGTCTGCTTCAGACCCTAGAACCGAACCGGATGTAATATGGGGGGTCAGACTTTATGGGCCAGTTTTAATAAACAGGGCCAATTAGCGCGAAAGCACAATTCAAAGACAGCACCGATGGGCGTGGACAGTTCTGTGAGTGATTTACTACAATGCATAAATTAAAGAACACAGACGCAACACCTCATTTACATATCGACCAATGCAATATATCAAGTGCAGCGCAAATTAGTGCAGTCGCAAATAGAGAATAAAGAAATAAAGAAGCCAAAGTACATTGAAAAGAAATGAAGGTTTGCTAGAAGTTTTGATAGAGCTGGAATTGCGTGACTCCGAATTGAGGGTTCCGTACGTCTTTTATTTCCTGAAGTCAATTAAAAAATAACATGACTTGGCAAACGATATGTTCAGATGATATATTCTTCTGGCATTACTAATAAATTAATACATGTGGTAAACTCTGTACTCTACGGTGCCTCCTCTAATAACAATAACTGCAACCATTTCAAACGCACAATAGTTTAAGATATGTTTTGGGGCATTAAATAATGGCGCAAATACCAGTAATTTAACGAGCGCAAACGTTAGTAAATCTCATTGCGTGATTCATTTGAATACTTTCCTCCCATAAATTTTGCATCTGAAAGGGATCTCCTACAAATGCATATTCAATAAAGTCAGGCGTAAAAAGCTAATTCGTCACTGTGCGTCTTTAGTAAAACCTGACAGTACTATTTGAATGCCAAAAGGCGGTTTGCACTGGTGCAAGCTGTTAGTAAAACAGGCCCTTAATGTTCAGGAGACTACAATTCCAGAAGATTCTTCTGACTTCTGTGGTCTCGGCACCAGATGACAGTCTTTGGCGAAGGTCAGCCACAAACAAGACACATGCCGGGAGGTCTGTGATGAACTCCAGCCCTAGGCGTGACCAACAGCAGCGAGGGACGAGCAGAGGAAAGCAATTACTGGCTGTTTAATGTTTGTCCAGAGCCCAGGAGGATGGTACATGGATATATCATCCAGGGCCCAGTAGACTGGACTAACTATCATGGTAGAAGGGAAGACAGTTTAAAGAGATAGTTCACCCCAAAATTGATTTTTTTATGTTTAATATGCTTACCCCAAGGGCATCCCAAATGTAGGTGAATTTGTTTCTTCAGGAGAACACAAACGAAGTCTGTCAGTCATATAATAGCAGTCAATGAGACTCACGGCTTGGAAAAAACATACAGACAAAACTAAATTAAACCCTGTGGCTCGTGGCGATACGTTGAGGTCTAAAGACACAAAACAATCGGTCTGTGTAAAAAAACTGAACAGAATTTATAAAAATGTTTACCTCTTATCCACCGCATGGTGAAACTGTCCTAAACGCGTTCACAACAGCCGGCGCATGACGCGTCTTCTTCTTGCTCTACGGTGGACCGCAGACTTATAAGTGCATTACTGCTACCTATCTCTTAAACGGACCATTGATACTCGATCTACAATCTCGATTAGGAGTGTCAAGGGTCCATTTGAGAAATCTTCCGAAACTTCAGATTTGTTAGTTAAACGTCTGTATGTTAACGCATTGCAATCATTCGTAAATATGGTGCACGCTCATTCAAATCTAGCATAATCCCGACCTATGAATTACAGCTACACAAACCACATGTCCAGGAACGCAGTGCAATATTCTGGTCTACTTTCTCAGGTTTGGCTCCAATATGTTGCGTCCACCAAAGAGTTTTTAGCCAGCTGAAAACAATGTCAGCCGTTCTTCTTAAAACGACCGTTTACACGTGGTAGGGAGCAGGTGTACATTTCTATCGTACCAACTAACATTTTTAAAATCCGAAGCAGTGCTTCTCAAAGTCCGCATCCGGACCCGCCTCCATTCCGTATTTCAAGAGCACCAATTATATTTCCTACTTTGATAAACTTGTAAATAATTAGTTTTGTTTTTAAATGTCTGTTTGTAGCTGGTCCGAAATGAAAGCGCAGGCGATTAAACTTTTCCTTCATTATGACATTTGTTGTCTTGACATCTGATAATCGGGTAAAATTTCACTGCAAATATGAGTATATTATTATTATCACTTAGATTATGGCCATTTGACTTATAGCAGTGTCCAGTGTTTCCCATTCATTTATTTATTTGTGGCGCCCGTCACAATATCAAAACTGACCGCAACAAACAGATTTTCCTAAAGGATTATACTTGGTTCAATAAACTCTGGCGCTGGTGTTTTTATGCAAATAAATTCTGTGCCAGCAGGAGGTGCTGTGGTGGGAGATATAGTGGTTTCCCCAGTAACGCCTGTGATATAATGCACTCAAATGCTACTTTATCAGGCATTACAGGAAAAACGAAATGAAAATAACATCGAAGCTTTTCAGAAGAAGGTTGGTTCTTTTAAAAAATACATGCATGCTTCGGCCAGAGAAAAACCCTTGTTGGTTGACCTCTATTATTTGTAATGCATGTTATGTAGGCTACTGTATGTTTATTAAAACAAGTTTTGTAATAACCAATTATTCCGGTCCGGACCTTTGACGCTGATGAAAATTCAGATTTGGACCCTTGAATGCAGACTTTGAGAACCCCTGCACTACAGTATGTGTATGGGATTCAGAATCTGGATCCAAACATAGACGAGGTCCATTGCTTTCATCAGCACCCCCAAAGCTTCAGAGTCCTAAACTACTTCTTGGATTGACAATCACTTGTTTCTGTGTTTTGATACCAACTTTCAGTAGTCTTTTAGGATGTGTAATAGTGCCTCCTACCATATAATATAACAAACACTGAAAGCTGAAAATTGTGAATGGCGGGTGAAGGGTTAGAAATGCATGTAACAGCATTGCAATGCTATTAGCTCTAAATGTGTCCCAGACCACAGTGAAGCTTTGCCTTCTTGCCTGCCTGCCCTCTCCTCAAACACATGATCATTGAGGAGCTGCATTTTTTAAAGATTTATTTTAGGCATTTTTGCCTTTCATAGGGGCGGGATCAGGAAAGGCCCATGAGCTGGGATCGAACTTGGGACACCTGTAGCACAACAAAGCTATACGTATCCATGTTTCAATGCATTGTGCCAAAACCCTGAATATGATCTGAATGTTAGCCAGAGGCTGAACTGCAAATGAGTCACTAGTAGAAGTGTTTCAGCTCTTTATTCACTCACCAATGCAAGTTTTATTTCAAATATGCATTTATTGAACAAACACAAATCAAGCTTTTACAATAAAAATCATTCTTGTTACAAAATCTTCATGAAATGATATGATATAAATACAGCTGAACTAGACGTGATGCCTGCTAATAGACTGATGTGCATTTTTCAGAGGCTAAGATATGAATTCATATGCCTGCCATAACTTCTTATGTTTTAGAGTTATCCACAGTGTACAGTTAGTGTTGAGGAGTCAGAGATCAGTGGAATCCAGGCCTCGGTTTACCTGAATTACGTTACAGGTGTGTGTTTTTATCGGCGAATGGACACACTGCTTCTGACGGAGGAGTTGGCTGCTTTTTCCCGCTCCATAGCAAGCTCCATTTCAATTTTAGCCTGGATTTTCTCCCAGTCCACTTCCACCTGGACATAAGCAGGAGAGACATTCATAAATTGTAAAATAAATCAGAAACAGCTCTATAGCGCGACACACGTCATAATCTGAAAACCACGCCAACACCGTGCGTTAACAATCCAACGCTCTCCATTGACTTTGTATTGCGGGAAGCTGCCTCCTTGTCTTTTCTGACTTATAACAAAACACAGAACAATGTCTAAAAGCTGCTGTGTGTACAGCAAGCAAGCTAAAAACCCAGAACTATGTTTTATTAAACTGTCGACCCAAAAAAACGGGCATTTAAGGACACAAAAGTAGAGTGTCATATTACTCTGAGAACTACGCCCACTGGACACTAATCGGTGACAGGAACCATTCATTACTTTTAACCATGTGAACCTGAGAAGAGGAGGATATAATGAAAAACTAAATGTTATTGGTCTATGCTCTTTTGCCTTACCTTCCTTATGTTGGAAAAATGATCCAACTGAATGGCCCAACGTGAAATACCCCAACAACTATGTGTGTCCTTAAACGCTCGTTTTTTTGTGTCAACAGCTTATAAAAACATAGTTCTGGGTTTTTCCGCTTGTTTGCTGTACACCTCGCCACACAGCAGCTTTTAGACATTGTTTTGTTTTTTGTTATAAGTCTGAAATGACAAGAAGGCAGCTTCCCGCAATACAAAGTCAATGGAGAGCGTTGGATTGTGTGGGCGTGGCCTAAATGTGCTCTATACAGAGGAGACTGGTTTAAGACAGACAAACATCCGAACAAGTGAACACGTCTTACTCCCTCAGAATACTGCAGGAATCTCTTGTTGGTTTCTTGCTTTCTAAAGTCCTGCAGGAACTTCTGTCTGTGAGCCAGCACCGTGTCCACGTGAGTTTTGTACTTCACCGCCAACTCCAGAGCCCTGCGGAGACACAGGCGTGAGCAGCGGACACACAGGCGCATGTGGAGTGGACAGTGTCAGCGACGGCTCGCACCTGTCCCAGTTGTAGAGGTTGATGTGTATCTGGATGGCGTGGTAATTGAGGTTGGCCTGCAGTAGAGTGGCCTCGGCCTCCTGTACGTGTCCACTGAAGAGATGCATGTGAGCGAGACACGAGTCTCTCGACGGCAGGTCCTTTATGAAGTTAATGTACTGCACCTTGTCAATCTACCAGAGGACAAAGCGTTAAAGAGACGGAGACTATGATGGGAGATATTCTCTCGGCAGATTCACCTTTCCTATAGCTGCATACGCCACTTCTGCTGTGCTCAGCTCTCTATTGGCCATCGCCAGACCAGCCAGACACGACCAGAGCGTCTGATCCTGTAAGAGAGTACGCTCTTCTGTAACATTTCATAATGTTATTAACAAAGTGCTGATGAAGTGTTTTTATTCCACACACACACACACACTCTCTCTCTCTCTCTCTCTCTCTCACACACCAACACACACGGCGGCGCGCGCACACACACACACGCGCGAGCGCGCGCGCTCGAGCGCGGGCACACACACACACACACACACACACACCACACACACACACAACAGGGCGCGCTGGCGCGCGCGCGCGCACCAGCACCACACACTGGCGAGCGCGCGCGCGCGAGCCGCACACACACACAAGCGAGCGCGCGCGCGCGCCGCGCGCGCGCGCGCGCACGACCACACACACACACACACAAACACACACACACACACACACACACACACTCTCTCTCTCTTCACACACACATTCTCTCTTTCTCTCTCTCTCTCACACACACACACACCTCTCTCTCTCGCTCACACACACACACACACTCTCTCTCTCTCTCTCCTCTCCTCACAAACAACACTCTCTCTCTCTCTCGCTCACACACACACACACACACACACACACACACACACACACACACACACACACACACACACACTCTCTTCTCTCTCACACACACATTCTCTCTTTCTCTCTCTCTCTCACACCCACACACACACACACACACTCTCTCTCTCGCTCACACACACACACACACACACCTGTTTATTATTCGGTTAATTTCCTCCTTTTGATTTTATCTTTAAACAACCTTTGGATTTCAGCTTAAATGTCTGGTGTGTTATTACAGGAATTCACCTGTGCACCGCCAGGCCGAGGTGTCTCTGCGTGTGTGTGATACACTGACCTTGGCGAAGCGGCAGATGCGGAGCGCGTCCTCCCAGCGGCCGCTGCCGGTGTACTCGTGCAGTAAGCTGGGGTACGGAGACACGGCGGTGCACACTAGAGAGCCGTCCACTCGTCTGACCGTCACCTGAGTGCCCTCATAGCTCACCATCTGAGGAGGACGACTGAAATCACTGCAGGACACACGACCCAGCAAACGTTACTCTGTTACTCTTACAGGTAGTCTAGTTAGCTGGTGTGAGTGTGTACCTGCTGTCTTTGGTGAAGATGGTTTTGAGCAGCAGGTCTTTGTCTACAAACACCACACCAGGGTAATACCACACTGTGAAGCGGCTGTCCTGGATTCCACACAGAATGTTAGCTGAGTCGTTCCAGGCCATAGTGTCAACCATCGACCCTGAGGACGAACCACACAGATCAGATGAACCAGGCTTTAATACGGACGCCTGACTGAACTGTACTCTTACCGATCTTGTGGATGCTGTGTGCTCGGCCCAGCGTTCTCACAGAGGTCAGGTAGAGGTCACGGTTCTTATCGATCAGTGCGATCCTTCTGTCATTAGACGAGCCACACTGATCCAGCGCGACGAACACCACCTCTATCTGAACAGAGACACAACATAACATCACGAAACCTTTGACACACTGTTGATTTAACACACTCATTTGGTGCAATTCAATAACGTGTCCGGACCTGTCCGTCATCTTACGATGATGACCATGAAGCAGGACGACTGCCTGACTGCATGATGGAATCTATTAATGAGCCTAATATTTAACATATGAGGGCAAAAAATCACCTTCTTATATTTATATCATATGATATAGTTTAGTAATATCACACCAGCAAGAGTGCTGTTTCTCACCAATATCTGCACCACTGCAAATGTGACACTGATTGTTTTATAGTTCAGTAAACAATAAGAGTAACAGTTGCTTACTAGCATGCCTATTATTAACATATTGGCTGTTTATTACTTATAAAGCACATATTCTGCATCCCTAATCCTACCCAATACCTACACTTAAAGGAGACCTATTATGCCCCTTTTTACAAGATGCAATATACATCTCAGGTCTCCCCAGAATGTGTTTGTGAAGTTTCAGCTCAAAAATAATTTTAGCAGATAATTTATTATATGATTTATAAAATACCTATTTTGATTGGAAGGCTTCTTATGTGCATGCCTCTTTAAATGCAAATGAGGTGCTGCTGCTCCCCGCCCCCTTTTCCAGAATAGCAGCTCATTTAAAAGCAGCTCCTCTTTTCAAACTTTCCGTTTATGTCGAAAATATTAGAAAAAGTAGTGTCTGCTCAATTGTGCTCCTTTTTGCAAAAAAATGATATCTATGAAGAATTTCAGTCAGGTTTTAGGCCCCGCCATAGCACAGAAACTGCACTTGTTAAAATTACAAATGACTTGCTTCTTTGCGTCAGACCAAGGCTGTATCTCATTGCTAGTTTTACTTGATCTTAGTGCTGCGTTCGACACTATAGATCATGCCATATTGATAGATCGATTACAAAACTATACAGGTATTCAAGGGCAGGCTTTAAGCTGGTTTACATCCTACCTGTCCGATCGCTACCACTTTGTTTATTTAAACGGGGAGTCATCTCAATTATCACCAGTAAAGTATGGAGTACCACAAGGATCTGTCCTAGGTCCTCTATTATTTTCATTATATATGTTACCCCTTGGTAATATTATTAGAAAATACGGGATTAGTTTCCATTGTTATGCTGATGACACTCAACTATATATCTCAACAAAACCAGATGAAACTTCAAAACTATCTAAGCTAACAGAGTGTGTTAAAAATATAAAAGATTGGATGACCAGTAATTTTCTTCTATTAAATTCAGATAAGACCGAGATATTACTTGTTGGACCTAAAAACAGTACACAGAATACAGTAAAGAATCTTGGATCACAATTTGCAACTAGACGGATGTACTGTTACTTCCTCTACAGTTAAAAACCTGGGTGTTATATTAGACAGCAACCTGATAATTGAGTGTTAAATCCTGTCATTTTACATTATTGACACAATTTGCCTATTTTGATATTGTGCAGTGCTTCGTTACAATTTGTATTGTTAGAAGTGCTATATAAATAAAGGTGACTTGACTTGACTCTTTTAGAGCTCTTATATCAGATACCAACCCCCCCCCCCCCCAAAAAAAAAATCTGGTTTTGATTATCGCGCTGAAATCATGCTTTTTAAGTTTAAACTTGTGATATTTGGTTTTCTAAGCGCACACATCTGAAGCACATGCACAGAAAGCATGTGACATGGCATGTGAGTAACGTTACTACACTAAGTTCTCTTTCATGTCTTATTGCGCATAAACTATGAAATACACACAAGTTTATGTTAAAAACACACGAGTTACAAAATCAAGAGCTGGAAAATAAATCGAATGTTTATATTAGATCTGTGTGGCAGCAGCATAATATACAGTAAATAAATCAGTAAATCGTCTGCTCTCTCGTCTCTTCTGAGGCTGGGACTCTAAACAGTGTTCAGTGCTCGTCAATGCAGACAAAGACAGAACAGTTAGCATGTTTTGCTCAAACTTTGGCCCTGGAGTTGGAAATGCTACACCGTTGTTGCTTGAGAAAACGTCTCGGGTTACTTTCGTAACCCATGTTCTCTGAATAGGGAACGAGATGCTGTGTCCCCTACGTGATTGTCATAGACCCACGCTCGCGCCATCTTACCCCTCAGATTTTCCTGTTGAAGAAGCACGTTGACAGCGTGAGGAGCTTGGCAGCGGACACAGCAGGAACGATATACCACACACGTCAAGCTAACACGCTGCCAAGTCTGGCCCATTACAGACCAGAGCACTAAAACACAGCAGGCTCAAACAGAAATAACCTGGGAGCCAGGAGCCATGTTCACATCAAGGTTATAGAATCTCACTAAAGTATAGGGAGAGGACCAACCTGCCGCCATACAGAGATCCTCCAGG
>QVTF01004538.1:17500-20000 GCA_003573665.1 Oxygymnocypris stewartii | reverse complement strand
CCGTTTCCACAGGCTCCGGCCAGCTGAGTGCCGTCTGCAGACCAGGCCAGACTGAACAGACTTCCAGTGCTGGGCTTCTCCAGAGAGTACGACCACTGATGGACACACGCACACACACACACACGTTTGTTTCTGTGAATTGTGGGGACTTTCCATAAACTTCTATTACTTTTATACTGACCAAATAATGTTTTCTATCCCCTAATTGAAAGGATATTAAATGGTAGTTTATGTATGTGTGTATGTAAACACACACACACACACACACAAAACTTGAAACATGTTTGAGCTGAAGTGAGAACAGTGACGCTGTGTGTGTGTGTGTGTGTGTGCGCATGTGTTCGTATGTGTGTGTGTCTGTGAGTGTGGGAGTGTGTGTGTGTGAGTGCGTGCGTGTGTGTGTGTGTGTCTGTGAGTGTGTGTGTGAGAGCATGTGTTCGTATGTGTGTGCTCTTGTGTATGTGCGTGTGTGTGTGTGCGTGTACGTGTGTGTCTGTGAGTGTGGGAGTGTGTGTGTGTGAGTGCGTGCGTGTGTGTCTTACCCCGGTCTTATCACACAGTCTGAGCGTGTGGAAGGAGCCCATGGCGAAGAGCTCTCCGTCCGGAGCCCAGGCCACTGCGGTGACGGGGTAATCATGAGCAGAGCTGGAGAAGAGCAGCCGGCCGTAGCCGTCCCACACCTGCAGCACACACAAACACTCTCAGATACGGCTGAACAACTAATGTCGAATGTTGTACTCAAATATTATTAATATTCAAATTTAAAATGCATAAAGTGTGAAAAAAGCTTGTCTTCTCTCCTGAGGCCACAAGAGGGCGCATCGAGCAAAATATTACTAATGCATGTTAGTTGATTTAGGTAAGTTAATCATGATTTAATCACGTTAAAGCGGTGGTAGAAGACTGTGATTACCCATGATTACATGTGAATGTCACTAACAATGACAAAACTCGGCCCTCCAGAAAGAAAAGACGTCATGTACAAAATACGAAGATAAATAAGGTTTTTTGAGCCTATGCTTTGGTTTCAAATCCAATGACGTCTCGTCCAATGTTGACATGAGTCGTGTCATGCACAAGACTTCATATCTTCATTTTAACACATCGAGTACATGTATGATTTAAAGAGCACCGATTATGCAAAATCCACTTTTATCTAGTGTTTGGATATACATGTGTTGGCAGTGTGTGAACACGACCCCCCAGCAATGATAAAAACCCACCCAGTCCTCATTTTTAATTCCTATTATTTATCCCTATTCTCTGCAGTATGACGTCACATTGCTTAGGCCCCGCCCACAACGGCTGATTGACAGCTCTGCATTTCCTCTGTGCACAAGCTGCTGTAACGTCAACAATGTCTCGTAAGCGATTAGGGCTGTCAGTTTAACACGTTAACTTAATTATTATTTATGAAAAAAAAAATATATATATATATACATTTATTTTATTTAACAGGGTGGGAATATGCAGCTCATTTGCATTTAAAGTGATACACACCAAAACAGCTATTTTGTTTGGACACGCCTAAAAAATTATGTTTTCTATATGATATATATATAATACATGATGTTTGAGCTGAAACGTCACAGACACATTCTAGGGGCACCCTAGACCAATATTACATCTTGTGAAAAGGTGCCCTTTAAGGATGCTTAAATATTAGTATTTTGTTGGAAACGAATCAAAAAAGGTGCGGATGTTAACTTTTAGAAATGCATGTAACATTGTGAGTTTAAGGCCTTCTGCTTTGATTTAAGACCTTTAAGGTCTTCATTTGAGGAAGGGCGGATTAAGACGTGTTAAGATATTTACCTTATATTTGCAGTCTTCTCCTCCTGACAGTATGAGATCGTTGACAGCACTCCAGTCCACCTTCAGAATGACTCCGTCATGAGCTTTCCACTGCAGACACGGATCAAACACACACGGACATGTTGTTCAGGGATATCATCAGTTATCATGCATTAGCTGGGAATGGATCTGTGACTCCTCACATCATGTGTGCTGTTACTGTAACTGACCAGATCAGCAGCAGCCTACGGACATCCGTGAATATATCTGACATAAGACTGGATTCAGACATTCAGCATCATCTGGCTCTGGCAGTGAGTTTGTGTGTGTGTGTGTTTAACACTGAAGACCTGCAGTAACTGCATCAGTGCTGTGTCTGGACGAAGCCCCATTTATCATCAGTGTGTACGCACAGATGTGTGCGTAAGAAGAAAAGCGTGGGATCCACCCACTTGTACTTATGTGTGCGCACCTTTGATAAATACAGACTTTTTTGTTCTTTACACATCAATTACAAAAATAGAACGTTTTCTATGCACTCTTGATTAACGAGGGCCCTGGAGAGTTTGATTGAAGCACTGTGAAATCATGTTGTTTGTATCACATCACAGATCAAAGCCATTTATGATAATGAGTGTAATGTTCACTGTAGTACAGTTTTAGCTACATATGACAGCACAGCCTAAACACACGTGTGCTTGTGCTA
>QVTF01004538.1:0-10000 GCA_003573665.1 Oxygymnocypris stewartii | reverse complement strand
GAGACCGCTGTTAGCACAAACACACACACGGAGATGGTGTTTTCCACAGTGTTGTTGTCATTATGTCAAATCCTCAACAATGACTCGCTCACACACACACACAGAGAGAGAGAGAGACACACACAGAGAGAGAGAGACACAGAGACCCACTTAATTGTTTTATGATGATGAGACGTGACGAAGTTTATCACGTATTGTTTTTGGCGGACACTCTGCGTGGTGCATCATGTTAGAGAACTTCCCTCAGCAGTGCAGACTGACCCGGGCTGATGTGCTTCCAGGTGAATCATGCCTGCGAAAACCAAGAGCTCCACGGCTGCGAAGAGAGCGGCGGAGTCCGACGATGAGCAGAGCGCCGCGGAGAGCATCCCCGCGCCCCGCCTGACCGGTAAGAGACCGTGTTTGATCGGGTGACGTGTGCTATGATTGACTGTGGTTGTCTCTGTAGATGTGTCTCCGGCTGAGGAGCTGGATGGTCGTAGTCTGGAGGAGATCCTGGCCAGCATCCCTCCTCCGCCGCCTCCCGCCATGAGCTCCGAGCCCGGGGCCCCGCGCCTCATGATCTCACACATCCTCAACAGAAACTTCAAGTCCTACGCCGGAGCGCAGGTTCTGGGCCCCTTCCATAAGGTATCTGCGGCCCTCAGAGCTCAGTTTCCCAATCCTTTTGTGCTCCGTGTCTTTGAATCAGCTGTGTTTTGTTTTTAGTGCAGTCAGTTCTTCACATAAAATCAGTACTTCAAATGAAACTCAATCCAGTCTTATAAGTATACCATTACTTAGCGTTTATATATACTAGTGTAGTTTTTGTGGCCCTGGGCCACAAAACCAGTCATAAGGGTCAATTTATTTACATATGAAAGCTGAGTAAATCATATTTCCATTGATGTATGGTTTGGACAATATTTGTAAATCTGGAATCTGAGGGTGCAAATAAATCTAAATATTGAGAAAATCATCTTTAAAGTTGTTCAAATTAAGTCTTTAGCAATGCATATTACTAATCAATAATTACGTTTTGAAATATTTATAGTACAAAATATCTTCCTGGAACATGATCTTAATATCTAATGATTTTTGTCATAAAATAAAAATGTATAATTTGGAGCCATACAATGTATTGTTGTCTATTGCTACAAATATACCTGTGCTGCTTATGACTGCTTTTGTGCTCCAGGGACACATGTTAGAAGTGTTAACTTTAAAACTAGCTGAAATAATTATAAAGTATTTGTTCATTTTTATTTAAAGGAACGGAAGTGTTTTTTATGGCTTTAGTTATCAGCAATAACCCGGTCTCAAACATCAGTTGCACAAACGATGCATTTATTATGCGTTTCAAAGTTAAGCGTTGTATGATTGAGTGCTAACGGTCCCACTTTAATTAACAAAATCCACTTCAGTTAATAGCCAGGTTTGGTTTATGCATTAGACCGTTAAACACTGCTGATATTTGTTAATTGCACCCTCTTGAGGGCTGTTGACTTTTAAATTAATTGATCAATTTAGAGTAAATTAGTTATTTCTTCAGCTTTGGGGGGACTCTTGCGTTTCAAACCGTACAGCATGCATTGTTTGAAATAGTGAGGTGTAGCTTTACAGTCAGTGCACTTGCTTTATTGCGTTAAGAGTGTGTTCAAATACTTGTTCCCACAGTCTTTGAGTGCTGTGACACTAGTGTGCCCTGATACGGTTTTCATGGCCTTCTGTTCTGTCATCAGCGTTTTTCCTGCATCATCGGGCCAAACGGCAGCGGCAAGTCCAACGTGATCGACTCCATGCTGTTTGTGTTTGGATACCGAGCTCAGAAGATCCGCTCGAAGAAGCTGTCGGTTCTGATCCACAGTTCGGACAGCCATCCGGACATCCAGAGCTGCACCGTGGAGGTGCACTTCCAGAAGATCATCGACAAGGTGAGCCAGGCCGGGTGACGACGAGCACACGTGGGCCGAATAATGAGGGTCAGAAACATGGTGTTTATTTTTAACTGGCAGGTCAAATTATATCTGCTCTGTCAGCGTTATCTGAAGCATTTGCAGGGCCTGGATTTTTACATGTTCACTGTACATATACATATTTTAAGCAGTTTGATGTGGAGTTGTCTAAAAAACAAACACATTATGATTAAGTTTTTGTCTGCTAAATCATATTTACACTATTAGAGAGGTTCTTTAGATGGCACAGCTTGGACTGTAGGTGGTGTTTTGAGGGCATTTGTCACAATGCATTGAGTTCATCTTTTCTTGATTCAACCCACATGATGTAGTGATTAAATGCATGCAGGAGGGAGTGAAATTATGCTCCGTACCCAAAATACTGTGCTGAAATTCATGCCTGGCTGTCAAAAAAAATTGAATATTCGTCGAATTAAAAATAAAAATCCCCAATTTTAGATGCATGCCCGGCAGCTTTATCAATGGCACACGAGATATGATACAGATGGTGTCGTTGCATTTTAACCCCTCGTTTAGCTAATCCAATTGAAGCCGCTTTTCATTCACAATATAGACTGCATTCACACAGATCTATTTCCACATATCAGAAGAGTAGATGCACGTCGTTTAACCGCAGGACAAACACACAGTGTGCGTGAACGTCTGTCAGTGCTTGAGTTCATGCATCTAACACGTTAGAAATGAAAGCATATGTACAGCACACACTGTCGAACAATGCACACGAGTCTCTCAGCGCTTATCCTGTGCAGTGAAGCTGCCGCGATGGTCTCGAGCGCGCACACGTGTCATGTAACAAGCGCGTATGCAAATTATGTCATAGTCTATAATCGATTATGGTCTATAACTGCAATCTGCATCGCGATGCAATGATAATTTTCGACACCCCTATTAATTATATATGGTTTTTAAAAACATGCACTTTTTCAAAGATAACCATTGCTTTGAATAAACATGCATTAGTAATATTTTGCTCGACGCACCCTTGGGCTTTCACGATTGGTCGCTTTAAAAAAAAAATCATCGACTTTTCATCGATGATTTCACCCATTTAAAGTCATAATTGTGAATTCGCAAACGCTATGATTTAATTAAATAATTATATGCGCTTTGTTTGCATTCGGCTCCGTTCACAGAAACGCACCTTTCACATGTGGAGCGTCTCAAAGTCATCTTTGCGTGTTGTTGTGAGCTTGGGTTTATTATAACGTTCATCTGGGATCACAGCGTGCGCCGTTGCATCAGATTTGTGAGGTAATCATTTATAAACACATCGAGATTTCAAAATAAAAGCTCAAACGTCACTCTTGAGTTTACACGTATTCGTTTAATTACAGCGGCTATAGCATTCATGTCCTAAAGAAATGGCCAAATATTAAAGATTAAATGGATATTTGAATTAAACGGTGCTTGGTTGATATTAAACGTGGATTAGATCGCGCAGTAATGTGTCAGCGGTCAGCGCCCCCTGCAGGTCTGTGTTGTGTAATGAACATTAGCTCCATTGTTTATGTATTTAAACATATTTGTTCAATAAAACCATATGATTTCTTGCTTCTGATACTTTATTTGAACTAGTTATTAATGCATCATTGCTATTATATAAGTATTTTAAGTCATTTTAGAAGCTATTGTTAACTTGCATCTATTTTTATTACCACAAAAAATATATATTATAATTATAGGGCATTATGAAATCAGCTTAATTTCCAAATTCAGTTTTTCCATTAATTTCAATAAACTCGGTTTTAATGTTTCAATTCAATTGTATTAATCAAAAAGCCGGTCTAATTGAGGCTTACAGTTTAATTTTAATGGTTGCATTAAATTGTAATATCAAAAGCATCTCCAATTAATTTATTTTATATAAAAAAGTTGAATTTAACTTAAAAAAAAAGTATTTAATAGAAATGTGGATTTCATTTGGTTTAATAAAATATAAAATAATAAAAGTAAAAAAAAAAAAGTTTTTTGATAAATTAAGCGATAAATTAGTTAGATTAATCAAAATAAAAAGTCGTTAGTGGCAGCCCTCTTGTGACCTTTTTGACACTAACAGAAATTCTGAATATTAATGATATATTGATGACTTTAGTTGTCCAGCCAATTTGACCGCCCCACTGTCCAGTGCTGAAGTGTCTTCTGTGTGTTCAGGAAGGAGACGACTACGAAGTCATTCCCAACAGCTCGTTCTTCGTCTCGAGGACTGCTGCCAAAGATAATTCCTCCTCCTATCACATCAATGGCAAGAAAGCAACCTTTAAAGATGTGGGCGCACTTCTGCGCAGCCACGGCATCGACCTGGACCACAACCGCTTCCTCATCCTGCAGGTAATCACATCACCTGCATGCTGTTGACCTCTTGTGTTTTCTGGAGAGTCGTGAACGGGTTAAATCCACCGCAGGCTGCTATTAACACAAGGGAAGGTGCGAACAACTATCATTTGCTGCTATAGAGTTTTAAGGGACTCTCATGCATTAAATTGCACGTTGTTTGTAAACATGGACTGTTTGAAAAGGGCAGAGGTCAACATCTGTCCACTCCACCTTCCTCGCTTTAGCAGCACGTAAATATTGGCGTGTTTAAGTCAAAGCCGGCACCAATATTGTGTGTGCTGCTTCAGTGAGGCAGGAGCCAGCTTCATTCACTGCCTTTGCATCATTGCACCGAGCGGCACCCTCGACTGGCCGCTAGAGGGGGGCTCCAAAAGGGAGTCAGTCCCATAGACCCCCCCCCCCATGTTAAAATACACAACTTTACAGCAGATAAATGCATGTTTACAGCCTGGTACAAAAAGTGATTTTGGTCTATATCGCTAATTTTGCCCTTCATGATAACTGTGAGGGGGGGGGTGATTTTTTGTAATTTTTTTATAACTCATCCGTTTAAATTATATTAAGCCTTAAAGTTCTGCAGATTGCTGCTGCGGTCGCGCTAGGTGGGCGTGGCTTCAGCAACCCGCTCCACCCACATCCAGCCTTTTTGCCCATTTTCGATTACTCGTGATGCACTGCCAAGATAGCGACGGCCGGCTCCGCCCACTTTGAGCTTCAGAGACCAACAGGTGACGTCACGGACACTACGTCCATGTTTTTAGTGTATGGTCAGCACTCATAACCTATTAGTGTGTTCACATTATAACATGACCGCTAGAGTTAATATCACAGCTGTTGCGGTTTCAGTGGCTGGTCCGTTCCTCTGTAAAGCACTACTCTTGAATTCAGCGGTCTCCATGAAGCAGCCAGCAAAGTGTAATGATCCCAAACGTAGCCTAACTATGCATTATACTCCGGTCATCCACATGAGGTCCGAAAGCGTGGAAAGGACAAACGTGGAAGTTGAGTATCTTCCTGGGCACGTAAAGCTCATGTATGGGAAGCACTGATATACATGTGAATATATATATATATACACACACACACACACACACTGTATGTGTGTTTGTAAGTGAACTATGGTGGGTTGTCAGAGTCCAAATCAGTGCTTCTCAAAGTCCGGACCCGCCTCCATTTCATATTTCAACAGCACTGATTTTGTCTTCCTACTTTGATAACACAAATCATTTGAGTTTGTTGTATTTTTGGATATATTGAAATTTTCCTTCATGGCATCCATTGAGCGTATGACCTTTGACCTAATTGGGTGACGTTTCACCGCTATTATGAGTAGGCTTTTTCTTTCTTTATCACTTAGATTTGATTTCTAGCAGTGCCCAGTGTTTCCCATACATTGAGTTATTTGTTGCGGCCCGTCACTATATCAAACATAGATTTTCCAAAAGACTTATGCTTTGTGTTTGCATAT
Organism: Oxygymnocypris stewartii; assembly: GCA_003573665.1. NCBI lineage: Eukaryota > Metazoa > Chordata > Actinopteri > Cypriniformes > Cyprinidae > Oxygymnocypris > Oxygymnocypris stewartii. The sequence goes on along the minus strand of QVTF01004538.1, from coordinate 4,243 downwards.
GAATGCATTTTTGAAGAGAGCCATCCGTCTGTCTTGTAATGCCTGATAAAGTAGTGTTTTGGACTTGATTACAGCCGTTAACGTGGCATCTCGATCAGCGCCTCCCGCTGGCAGAGAATGGGTTTGCATTTGCAAGTCTGTGGGAAACGTAAACAAAAAGCATGCTTCAGGGGGCTTGTTCATTAAAGGCGTTTGCCAAACAAGCCAGGCTTGAATCAAATCAATTGGCAAGAAGTCAGACAAACTGAAATAAACCTGGCTTATTTGGTAAATCTAGGCCCCAGGACTGTTTTGAGCTATGAATTAGGCTACTACTACTATTACCATCTTGTGCCCTGCAATAATCATTTACTCAAACTCTCTTTAATGAGAGAAATGAAAGAAACGCTGACACTTAAAATCATTGTTTTGCCACTTTTGCACTTTTATTTTTAATGCAGTTTATTTGTTATGCATGTTTTTATGTTTATTAAAAACAGGTTTTGCAATAACCAAAATTCAGATTTGGACATTTTGAATGTAGACTGTGAACCCCTGGTCTTGGTAATTACTGGTTAATTGCAGTGCAATAATGGTTTGTGCATGGTTAAAAGGAAATCTAGTTTTTTTTTGCATTGCTCCATGCTTGTTTGATTTTGCAACAGAATAGCAGAATCTTTAGCAGGTGACTGCTCAGGCCTGATTAAATCTGTGCGGAGGTGCGGCAGACTCAGCGTGTGTCGTGTCTTTGTTAGGGTGAGGTGGAGCAGATTGCCATGATGAAGCCCAAAGGACAGACGGAGCACGACGAGGGCATGCTGGAGTACCTGGAGGACATCATCGGCTCCTGCCGTCTCAAAGAGCCCATCGATGTCCTGTGCCGGCGGGTGGAGGTCCTGAACGAGCAGCGTGGAGAGAAGGTACAACAAACACCACCTGACTGAACACGGCCATCAGATCCTGATGCAGCATTAACCTTCATGAGCAGAAGGGCTGGGCGAGTTAATGTGATTTTTAAACCATTTAAGCAGAAGAAGGGAAAAAACTTAAGGATCATCATGATAGATCAATCTGGTGCATGCTGCTCATCACTGGTGCACTGACTGGTTCTGACCCTGTGGGTACACTGTGATTTTGCTGTGTCAGTTACAGTGTGTGTGTGTGTGTGCAGCTGAATCGAGTGAAGCTGGTGGAGAAGGAGAAGAGCGCTCTGGAGGGAGAGAAGAACAAAGCCGTGGAGTTCCTCAGCTTAGAGAACGACGTCTTTAAGAAGAGGAACCTGCTCTGTCAGTTCTACGTGTAAGACACACGCGCTCCTTTGAACGACTCACACACCGCTTCAGTTCAGAGCACACTTCAGGCTTCAGAAATGCATGCAGTCGGATGTGTTGATCACATGTGCTCTAACACACACACGCGCGCACACACACTCCCTCTCTGTCTCACACACACACGCCCTCTCTCTCTCTCTGTCTCACACACACACACACACACACACACACTCCCTCTCTCTCTCTGTCACACACTCCCTCTCTCTCTCTCTCTCTCTCTCTCTCTCTCTCTCTCTCTCACATATACATGTTTGTGTTTCTACAGGCATGATTTACAGACGCGCTGTGTCGGCCAAAGACGCTGAGAAACAGCAGATTCAGGAGGACACAAAGGAGCTGAGAGACAAAAGCACCCAGCTGGCAGAAGAAATGAAGGGCAAGAACGAGGAACTGAAGGGCGTGGAGAAGTGAGACCTTTACATCCCTATAATTTGCCTGATGTGGTAAATACAATTAAATCAAGTCTGTAGTTGAGAGGTGTCGTGCTCGTTCTTCCTCGAAAGGAAACTGACCAAGCTGACCAAGTTCATAGAGAGCCAAAAGGAGAAGTTTACCCAGCTGGACCTGCAGGACGTGGAGGTGCGCGAGAAACTCAAACACACCAAGAGCAAAACCAAGAAACTGCAGAAACAGCTTCAGAAAGACCAGCAGAAGGTAAGGCGTCCTGCTCTCTCCGGCTCTGTAGCCTCTCGACTCTAGTTCTCCATGAGCGCTTGTGTTCTGTGCAGCTGGAGGAGGTGAGGAGCGTTCCCGCCAGCAGCGAGAAGATCATCACAGAGGCGTCTGCGCAGAAGGAGGAGCTGGAGAAGAAGAGGCTGGTGGAGGAGCAGAAGCTGGCTCAGGTGATGGAGAGCCTGAAGGAGGAGACCAGCGGCCTGCAGGAAGATAAAGAGGTGAGATCATGTGTGTGTGTGAGACGGCCAGCGCTCGATGTCCACATGCTGCTCATTTCACTTTAAATTGACGATGCATCAATTTAAATTCTGGGTCGAAATCAAAAATGCAGCTGCAAACTTGGAATTTCATCAACATTTAAAAGCAGAGTTGTACAAACCCGTAACACTAGTGTATTCAAGCCCAATTAAATAATGTAGACACCAATGTAATGAAGAAAGCTGTGTGTGGTCTTCTGCAGAAGAGAGAGCAGGAGCTGCTGGAGCTGAGCAAGACCGTGAACCACACGCGCTCACGGATGGACGTGGCACAGTCGGAGCTGGATATCTACCTGAGTCAGCACAACACGGCTGTGAGCCAGCTCAAGCAGGCCAAGACCGCTCTGCAGGAGGCTGTGGACACGCTGAGAGAGAGGAGAGCCACCATCAAAGACCTGAGTGCCAAGATCCCTCGGTGTGAGGAGCAGCTCAAGAAGGTCCGCTCTTGTGAACACGCTCCAGTGACGTGTAATGTAGAGCGCTGCTCAAACGTTTGGGATCAGTGAGGTTTCGAATGCATATCAAGGCTGCATTTATTTGATCAAATACTGAACTATAATTGGTGAAATATTAAAATAAGTTTTCTATTTTAATATGCTTTAAATTGTAATTTATGTCTGATCAAAGTTGTATTTTCAGCATCATTAATCCATCAGTGTCGGTATCTTCAGAAATCATAATAATATGCTGACTATCATCAATGTTGGAAACTGTTGTTGCTTAATATTTTTGTGGAACTTTTTCAGGATTCTTTTAAATGTACAAAAATAACTGTTTATTCAAAATAATTCTTTTTTTGTTACAATATACACTATTTAAAAAATATGGGGTCAGTAAATTATTTAAAACATTTAAAGAAATTCTACTTGTATTCAGGAAGGTGATAAAAGGGATTGTAAATATTTCTATTTTGAATAAATGCTGTTTTTAGATTTTTATTCATCAAAGGAAAAGTATCACGTTCCAAAAATAATATAAAGCAGCTCAACGGTTTCAACACTCATAATACATCAGCATATTAAAACGATGTCTGAAGATCATGTGACTGGAGAAATTATGCTGAAAATACAGCTTTGATCACAGAAATAAATGTCATTTTAAAGCATATTAAAATAGGAAACGAATATTAGAAAGTGCAACAATATTGCAGCCTTGATGATCAGAAGAGACTCTTACTGATCCCAAACTCCTGTGCAGCAGTGTATGATTAGTCACTGAGTGAACACCGCTGGTGTATATATACATGTCTGTGAGGTCATGTGTTTGTGCTGCAGGACGAGCAGGAGCTGGAGCAGATCTCCGAGCAGGACCAGCAGAAGCAGCTGCAGGTCGGAGACATGAGACAGAAGGTGGCTGAAGCCAAGAGCTCTCTGTCCACCAACCGCAGCCGCAACAAAGTGCTGGACGCCCTCATGCAGCAGAAGCGCTCGGGGAAGATCCCGGGCATCCTGGGACGGCTGGTACGTCCCTCACCTTCACCTCGGCTAGAGAGTATCTGGTGCTGCTCAGTTCTTATGTGTGCAGCATTATTTTTCAAATGCATATGCTTGCATATAAGAACGCTGGTTTCTGTGTCTTCCTCGTCTGTGTTTTTGATCGAGTGATTCTGGACTCATTCAGGAGGTGCGTAATAGCGCCCCCTAGCGTATAACAGAGAAAACACAGACGTTTGGCAGGAAAAGAGAGTTAACAATCCCAGTTATCAACTGCTTTGTGTCTTTCATTTCTTGTGCTTTGATTATAACTACCGTCCTACTACAGTTGTTGTAATTTGGCATACATTTGTGTACAATAATAATGAATAAACGCCATTGCAATAACAGTTTGCTAAAGGTCTGGGTTATTAAATAAGTAGTTTAGTATACCACAATGAAGCAGTTATTAACCCCTGCAGGCATAAACTACAAACAAACTAATTCATGCATTATTACTATTAACCAATATAACAGGCATTCGTCTAAAAGCATGAGATGTAATTAAAAGAGTACACGTTATACATCA
>QVTF01004537.1:0-30446 GCA_003573665.1 Oxygymnocypris stewartii | reverse complement strand
ACAGCGGGATGTGTTTCGTGTTAATCATTTGGTCTTGGGAGGATTTAATAAGAAATGTCTGAGTTCAAATTGATATCTCTGGCTTTTCACTGAGAGTTGGATGTCTTGGAAAATCAGTTTAATCTCAATCTGAGATTAATGGAGAAACAAAGTGATTCTATAGGTTTACAACCTGTTTTCAACCTTTGAATCAACATTTGAACCTTTGAATGAGAAATGTTAACGTTTATATTAATATCACTGACTTTAATATCTAGGCCAATCTGATCATGAGACATAAATGAGATCCCTTCTGAATCACAGACGAGACATCATCCTGGAGAGAGAGAGAGAGAGAGAGAGAGAGAGTGTGTGGTGTGAGAGAGAGAGTGTGTGTGTGTGTGAGAGAGAGAGAGAGTGTGGTGTGTGTGAGAGAGAGAGAGAGGTGTGTGTGTGTGTGTGTGTGTGTGTGTGTGAGAGAGAGAGAGAGTGTGTGTGTGTGTGTGTGTGAGAGAGAGAGAGAGAGAGAGTGTGTGTGTGTGTGTGAGAGAGAGAGAGTGTGTGTGTGTGTGTGAGAGAGAGAGAGAGAGAGAAAGGGGTCAAACCTGTTGCTCTCAGTTGAATCTCACTGCTCTGTAGATAGAAGAAATAACTAAGATCTTATAGACTATAAAGAGACTGACTCATCTTAAACTTCTCTACATCAAAGTGTCGATCTTTTAATTAATATCTCTTCCGAACAAAACTGTCAGCATTGAAACAAACTGGATTCAAGGCTAAACTATCTTATAATATCGCTGATCAACCTAAAACATTCATTTATACCCCCAAAACGATGTTATGTGTTGAATTACAGTGTTACAAGTTTTACAGTGTAGTGGGGCTTTCACGTGGCTTGAAATTTGACTCCTCTTGAACGTCTCTGTATAAAGTGAGCGGTCCGCTTCCTAAAATCTCTTCAAAGGTGTTGATTTGCTCTGTATTTAGAGAAACACGTAAGACATTAAAGAGATCTGATTTGTGCTTTACAGCATAGGGAGCGAAACGTGCAGTGATATCACTGCACGAATGGAAATTTGGAATCATTTCATGCTTCGGAGAAATCAATAAAAAACGTCCATGTTCATTTTAATTGACACTGATGTCTTGCCAAGTCTGAACACAATTTGAGACATTAAATAGATCTCCCTTGAACGCAAAGAGAAGTAGAATCAGTTTAATCTGAGTGCTATCAAGGATAAGTGAGATATGAAAATGATCTTATTTGTAATTTTACTTTCATGTGCTTTAAAATTAGACTTATGTTGAACGTCTCATCACATTCAAGTGTTGACTTTTTGATTGAGCACTCATTTGAAAGTAGAAGAGACACATGTGATGTCTCCATGTAATGTCTAGGAGAAACAATTGTGATTTTGCTTTCATGGGGCTTGAAATTTGTCTGAGCTACTATTTGACTGATTTTCACTGAAATGTCGAATTTTTAAATGAGATCCATCTGAAACTAGAGGAGACACAACTGAGATACTAGGCCTTTCATTGAGACTGATGATTTGGCAAATCTGAGCACAGTTTGAGACCTTCCTTGAAAAAAGAGGCAAATTTGTTTTCTATTTAATGCTTTAAGAATGTGACCTGGAGCACAAAACCAGTCTTAAATCGCTCGGGTTCATTTATAGCAATAGCCAACAATACATTGTATGGGTCAACATTATTATTTTTTTCTTATATGCCAAAAATCATTAGGATATTAAGTAAAGATCATGTTCTATGATATATTTTAAAAATCAAACTTCATTTTGATTAGTAATATGCATTGCTGAGAACTTCATTTGGACAACTTTAAAGGTGATTTTCTTAATATTAAATTTTTTTGCACCATCAGAATCCAGATTTTCAAATAGTTGCATTTCGACCAAATATAGTCATATCCTAACAAGCCATACATCAATGGAAACCGTATTATTCAGCTTTCAGATGATCTCAATTTTAAAAAGTGGACCCTTATGACTGGTTTTGTGGTCCAGGGTCATCTCACTCGTGATCAGCAGAGTGATGGTTCGGTTTAGATTAAATGCACTGGATATGATTGATTGCTCATTTCACTCCTGCTGGGTTTCACCTCAGTAAAGCAGCACCTGATTCCACGGCTTTTGTTTACACAGCGCCGGACAAGATCGGCGAGCGACATGTCAGGGCGAGTCCCGTCTGCGTCACACCGAGGAGCCTTTCACCCGCGGTACACACAGTCCCAGACAGAGAACTCAGTGTCACAACTACACGCCTCATGATGATGACCACACCTCAGACGCAGGGGTGATTCGGGCTGAGTTGTCATCTGTGGTTAGAACCGGGAATGCTAATATCGGTGAGTCAGGTATTGTATAGTTCAGTTTCTGGTAGAAACACAAACACACATCGCTCAAGCTACGACATCAAGCGTGAAACGCAAATAGAGATTTAGGAGCGTGTCAATAGGCCTACTTCTCCATGACTTAACGTTTTCATTATGACACTGTATTCAAACGGCTTTTCTTTGGAAACTGGGACATCTGTTTAAAGGATGATGCACAGCAGTGACAGAAATGAACTTAAAGGAAAAATGTTTGCGTTCCAGAATTGACTCTCAGGGCATTTTTCATAATTAATCGGATCACTCTCAGCTGTTGCATATACAGTGCAGTCAAAACTACAGTTTTACTAATTGTTTTTAGAGATAACATTTGTCCTTTTTCTTCAAATGAGCTTCTCATTCAAACACACCCACAACCAGTAAATACAGATATCTGCCATCTGTATTTGGGGTCAGTAAGATCCCATTAATACTTTTCACTAAGTATACATTATTAGAAAAATAATATTTACTATTAAAATATGAATTGTAATAAATATGAACAAATATGACACATTTCTTATTAAATACATAAATACATTTTTTTTTATATAAATTCATATTATTACTCAACAAGGACACAGAAAATGTATCAAAAGTGACAAAAAAATGCAATTATAATGTTACAAAATATGTATGTTACAAATAAATATTGTTTTTAACTTCCTGTTCATCAAATAAACCAGACAAAAATTTATCACAGTTTCCAAAAAAAACAAAAAACGTTTATGACTGATATGAAGCAAATCAGCATATTATAATAATTTCTGAAGGGTCATGTGACACTGAAGACGAGTAATGAAGCTGAAAATTCAGCTTTGATCACAGAAATAAATTACATTTTACAATATATTCAAATGGAATAGTTGTTTTAAATTGTAATAATATTTCACAATTTGAACTGCATTTTTAGTCATTTGATGAGCAGAAGTGACTTTCCAGAAGAAGAAAAAAACATTCTTACCGACCGCAAACTTTTGAACAATAGCATTTAACATATAACATGTTGGATAGCATATAAAACTTATTTAGCCTCTTATTTACTTATCTAGTAACTTATTTAGACTTAACAATTGTACCTCTTTGAGTGGCATTTCTGCCCCAGGCCTTTTCATTTCTGCCCCTGCTGTCCAAGTGTGTGACCTGGAGGCATTAAGGTGGTGGGGCAGGTGAAGGCCTGACAGCTTTAGGCGCAGTCTTTGTGAAGTGACTCCCGGTGGCCTGTAAACAGATATTCATCATATCTGTATCACACATGCTTCAGCTCCAACACGTCTGTCAAGCTCTTCTCTGCCTCTCGTCTTCGGCTGGCCTTGACTTCTCTCGCCTCTCGCCAGATAAGATAATGGTTATGACACTGGATTGTATTTGACTTGGGTTAACGTGATGGTGCTAAATGTGCCTAGAACACCAGGAACAAGTTTTGCCAAAGAGATTTACAGAAGAATGTGAAAAAAATCAAACTGGAAGAGTTAGTAGGCATTGTGTAATGAAACCACTTCCTGTATTTTTGCTGACTCACAGCACGGGGTGGGGGGGGGGGGGGGGTGTCAGGAAAACACATGCGCTTGTGAAGCAGGAGCTTATGATCCATATGCTTGCTTTTTCACTTTACTTTTCAAATTATATATGAAGATAAATATCCAGACATTCAATTTCTAATACTAATTTCAGCACATTTTTCATTTTCAATGTGCATTTTTCAATCTCAAATTGTTATGCTGATAATATTTGTAATGAAAAAAAATTGAATAATGCACTTGAAAAAAATAATTTGAATTTCATAAAAAAACGTTTCATAAAAATATTGAAATGTTTTGTTTACTTATCAAAATATTTTGTATATACTTGGTGTTGTGTTTACATAAAAAATATTTGTGTAAAATTAAATTATTATTAAAATTTGTTATAAAAAAATATTTATTGATACATCTATCCATAATATACATAAACTATACATTTGTGTAATGAATTTCATTAGATCCAATGTTTTGGTTTACTGGTGTACAGTACTTTTTATTATTAGATACCCAGTGGTGTGTATTCATATTAAACATTTAATATGGTACTGATAGTATTCTTAGGACTACATAAGCACATGAGAAATGAATGAATCATAATGCATAATTCATTTAAATTCAATTTGTTATGCTGATAATGTAATTTGTGATGAAAAAGTATTTAATTAGAAACATACACTTCGATATAAACGTGTGCATTGAATTGCATTAGTTTATGCAACTATTGAAATATTCACTGAAGTTAATATTTAGTTTGTCTATATAAAATATGTGAAATATTAAAACAAAATATAATCTCTGGTTGTAACTGATATTATTTTCAAGAGCACAAACAATACAAATAAATTGAATTTAATGTATCATTAATTATAATTACATTTTACTCAAACTGTTATACTGATAAAATACTAATAATTTATAATTAAAATATTTTTTTAATGAAATTTATTTAAGAAATATTCACTTATAGATTGTAAACTTGTATAGTGAATTTTTTTTTTACTGATGTTAATTTCACTTTTAGATACTCAGTGGCATGTATACATAAACATATGCATGTGACAGATACTAAAACACATCAAATATCATCTTTGGGTGATACTAACAGTATTTCAGGGGGTTTTCATCAGTATTTTCCCGCACGTGTCTAATTTTGTCCACTGCGAGAGATGTTTCACCCATACCTCTAAAATAGAGCTAGTTCCTGATTTTATTTCAAGTTTCATATCAAACATTATGTAGTAAATTACTGACGTTGAATAATACACCTGCAATTTAAAAAAAAGTGCTATTTCACATGCTTTTGAGCTCAAGGAGACTGTAATTCTGAAGCAGTGCTGTAATATAATGTGATGTGATATAAATAGTCAGATCATGCAGAAGTCCAGTAAATGAAGCTCCAGAGGAAATCTGCCTATAACCTGAAGATACGACAGCACAATCTTAACATACGTCTGAGCTTCAGGATCACTGCTACAGCTGCACAGTTTCACCCGCTCCATGCCAAATCTGCTCTGCACCTGCTGCTGGAGACATTAAGACCAATCTCAAGAAGGAGAAGAATCAGATCAACGTGCCCACGTTTGCTGTAGCACCAGCAGGCCTGTCTACAGGATGTTTTGTCTCGAGGGTAAGTATGCATGATTACAAGTTTACCCATTTCCTCGTATGATTCGAGTAATTACTCCCTCAATTAAACTAATAAACTTCCAGCGCTTGGGTTCACGGTTTGTTTTTCAAGGAAAGCATGGAAAACAAATGCCTTTTGGTGCCTATGAATGGACGTATATTAATGTTCACATCAATAACTGTGCTTAGAGAATTCAAAATGAATACTGCGCTTTTATCATAATATCATAGGTAAACGTAAGGAAAAAGCTTCCTCCAGTTGATTAAAGGTGAGATGAGTTAGCTGGTGTGGCAGCACCTGTAGCTCTATGTGCAGTAAGTGTGAGATCGCTGTTATAACTCATGACCCTTCGTGTCCTGAAGTGCCCCGATCTGAACCCTCAGCACCGAGAGACACAGGCTGCTTATCAGTTTAGAAGATCAGTTTCATGCATCAAAGCATTCATTTGACTTTATTTGAGTTCAAAATAAAATCTTTTAAATACACGCACGCACGCACGCACGCACGCACTCACACTCACACTCACACACGCAGACACACACACGCAGACACACACACACACACACACGCACGCACACACACACACGCACGCACGCACGCACGCACACACACACACACACGCGCATGCACACACGCACGCACACACACTCATATTACTTTTATAATAATATTATATTAATATAGTATTATATAATAGATTAAGTAAACTTCATGTCAAATTGTCATTTATATCAAATTTATGACAAGAAAGTAGCCAGAAAAACAAAGCTGAGAAAATTATATTTTAACACTTTATTATGTTTTGACATTTACATGATATCATATATCATAAAAGTACATTTCATATCAAATTATTATTATTATTCTAATCATAGATTGTGGTTTATAGTGGAAATAGGACATTTCTGTTAAAAGAGTCTGCGTTAAAATCTTATTTATGAGAAAAAAATCCTGAAAACAAAAACCTCAGAAAATTCATAAAAGTTTATGATATGTGTTGACATTTATGGGAAATATAAAAAATTGTAGCATGATGTGCATCAAGCATTCATTTGTGTTTGAGTTATCGTCCTAAATAATATTAATACACAGTATATTATAATAAATAAAAGTACATAAATTCCATATCAAGTGATTAATTTAAATGATTATTGTATTTTATTATTACTTTTTAAATCATAGTTTGTGGTTGATATAAAATGTAATTTATGATGTGATAAAAGCCTACAACAAAAAGCTGAGAAAATGAACGAAAAAACCAATAGAAATAAAAAAACAAGTAATAAACGAGACAATAATAAACCTTCTAAGGAAAGAAACGTTTTTTGTTTGTTGGTTTGGCAAACATTCTGTGACAAATCCACTTTTCAAATATTATTCTGAATCTCAACCCACTTTCTATTTTCTACATGTTTATCATCAACTAACCACTGATTAAGAACCAATCACACGTTCTCATTTGAGCAAACAACGACTCACTCTAAAGTCACAAATCCTTCAGTGACCTTAACCCATGAGTCTGTATCTGACTTTTAAACATTCATGATTCAACCGCTCGATTTAACCGACACCCATTAGTGTTAATAGTGGGAGGATTAAATATGGCATCTGCATAATCCAAATTCAGCCGTTGCATTACTCAACACTGCACTGCATTGCACAAAACACGTCTGCAGTCTTAAAACAAGATCATAAATTGCAATCTTAAACCAAGATCTAAATTAAAAAAATCAAACACATTTTACAATTACACTTGCACATGTAAATTATAAATAAAGTGTTTGAGGTTTTTAGTACACTTCAAATAGCACTGCAAAAGTAGTTGCACCATCATTTACTAATTCATCTAACATATTCTTCCTGGTAACATGATGGTGTAATAACAAAAAAACAAAAACAAATCTATTAATAGTCACACTCAGGAAATGCATCCTCCTAAAATCAAGGCAAGCAGAAATGCAATGGCACAAACTGCAGAAATGTCCCAAACAGGCAGTTTTTGTATGTCGAACATCTCATGTGTGAGTGACATTTGAGAGCGTTACACGTGTCGTCTTCACACACAGACTCTGGGAATGCACTGCGTACATGTAAACCACATCTCAACCACTCTGTTCTCGACTGGCAGACAGATCGTAGGAGGACAGCTCAACATAAACACCGTTAAAATAAACAGTCACAAGTCCGACCACAGACAAAGACAAATGTCAAACTGATCGTGTTTTTCAGGGAAACATTTATTAGCAGTGATAAGTGTCTGTGTTACATGGCTCTGCATACTTCAGCTAGTGCTGCTCTGTTGTTTGTCTTTACCAGTCCACAGCAGTTTAGCTTGAAAATAAATCAACCGTGCTGTCTTCAAGTCATGCCACAGTCACATTCACCAGGATGTGGTAATGAGACATGAGGAACATGGGATTGTATAAGAGCATGTTATGATGGTTGGGTTCCAGAAGAACAATCCATTCGTCTTCTCAATCGAGTTATAAACCTTTCAGGACAGAGCTACAGGAGCTCTGAAAAGACACTTCTGTAGAAGTCAGTGATTTCAAGGCACTTTCGTGGAACATCATCAATAAATAAAGAAATATTACATTCAAGAAAGTAAATAATTAATAAATTAATACATTTATTAAAATGTATATATATAAACTATTCAAATATTTGTATCATACTTAACACAATTGTGTTTGATATTTGTATTATACTTAATATGATACATAATAAACAATAAATGACTGCAAGTCAAGAGTTTTATGATATTTTATGATTATGAAACTTCACCATCTCTAAGCTGGTTGGTCTTTGAACGTTCTTTTGAGAAATCTCTTTATAGAAAATGAATGATAAAAATACTTCTGGAAGCAAGACTGTGAATGTTGATGTAATGTAATCTAACTTGTAAACATTGTGTGACAAAAAATACATTTTCAATCATTAAATACAGTTGCACACGAGTAATAAAATACATAAAGCTTAAATCACACCTAATGAGCATTATTTTGTTGCACTTTGTAAGTTCCCAGCTAACAGAAATGTGTGATCGTTCAAATCATCCAAATATTTCCAAATGATTTTTTATGCAACGTTCCATTTGACTATTTTGCAAACATTATTGGAACATTACTTTTGAATGTTCTCTGAACATTAAAAACCAATAAGCATATAAAAAGAAAACTTTAAACATTATGAAAGATTTATAATAATATTTTGTGCTAAAGTTTTGGGAATATTATAAAAGACCTGATAACTCTTAATGAACATTCCCTTTTAGCTGGGTTAAATATGCTCAAGTCATCCGTATTACTTCAAGCTAAATCACTTCACATCATAATCATGACTTCCGAACTCTTAAGCAGGAACTTCCCAGGAGGACCTGAAGGCAGAATAAACACAGTGCGCTGCGTGAGCGGCTGACCTCAAGTGCTGCGGCCCACGTCTGACGCCGTTCTGCTGGACACAGTCACTGCTCTGTCTCTCCTCGCCGTGACCTGCACAAAACACACAACTTCAGTTACCTTCCAGAATCACAAGGACTGAACGTCAGGAGAGAGCCCGCGGCACCTGTCTGTGAGCGCTTCTCTGCAGACGTGCAGTAATAGCAGGGCTGGGGTTTCAGAGCCTGAGGCCGTGCCCTCAACAGCCCCGTTTTCTGCTGCTTTGTGTTTTCTTTTCCACCCCCTCCTCCCCGATCCACAGAGTCATGAGTGAGAGAAGTCTCTTTGTTCCCAGAGCGAGCGGGTGGACTTCATTACACAGATACAAGCACAGAGAAAATAATGACCGCCACGGACTAGACTTTTAGAATATAGAGCTGATCTTATTTGCTTTCAAAGGTCAAAAACAAGAAACGATCTCAGAACTTTGGTTAACGTTTTTTGCAAAGTTCTCTCAGTTATGAACAAATGCTCTTCCACTGTTAAACGAAACAACAACAACAATATCTATTTATGATTCACAGAACAGTTCTGAAATGCTTAAGTTGGATGTGATCTAATGTTTTTTAAATGTTAATTGTCAAAAATAACAATGCATGCTTATTTAAAGTTCATAAGTAATATATAAAAAACTTTAGGGCATTTAAAAAACTGGACGTTTTGATCATCCAGAGAACATCTAGAAATAATGTTTCTTTAACTTAATGAAACGATAGCAAAACATTCTTAGAACATATTTATAGGGTTTCATCTTTAATAGTGTTTTCAAAACATTAGCACAATAAATGATTTTTCATGGAACATAACAAAAAGTTGTAGTTGAATTTTTAAATGTTACTTGTTTCGGAGAACATTCAAAAGTAACATTCTTATAATGTTTGCAAACTTCTAAAATGGAATGTTCACTTAATGTTTGCATAACCGAAGGAAGAAAAGTTGGGTTGGGAAAGAAACCTACATCATTTGACCAGTGATTCAAGTTTAGCCGTGCATGTGCACTTGTTCAGTTTTCAGGAATATAATACTTAAACCTCATATTACAAGAGCTGTAATTATGTCACGTCAGCACGTATACAAATAATGCCACCTGACATGTTTTCTGACTAAGATTTTCATAAAAAATTATTAGGGCTTTGAGATGATAATCTAATTAACCATTAAATGAAAAGAACTGACTTATTGGAAGAGTTTGCTCTTTCAAAGTCATGCTTTAAATAGTCAATATTTCAATTTTATGGCATATAGTAAGATGTTTCTCTAAAGTAAACTTTTATTTGAGATGAAGTTTTTTTTCTCAAAGATCACAATATGAATGCTAAAAAGTTCCATTTTGATCTTTATGACAGTGAAAGCATGCAGCTATTAAAATATTACACACTGTATTTGCCTTTGTCACAGAGGAAAACAACACGTCTGAACACATTTATCAAACAGTTTTTTTGAAAATCACATCACACTTTTTTCAATAAAGAAGGTGGCAAAAACAAATAGTTTGTGGCAATCGCGAGTCAACGGAAAAGCAGTGGTACAACCTGTGCTAGAAAATGATGTCAAAAACAAATTCATATTAACCCACAGAGTTTAATTTGCATTGTGCATGACAGCTGTCTCCTCTCTTCTTCAACCACATGATCGAGTGTTAGTCCCCCATTGATCAAACACTGATGCCTGAGACACGTATAAAGCCCACATCCTTGAAGAATACATGATACGTGATGACACACGGCTGAGAGATTTACAGGAAAGACTCGGATTAGATTAAAACACGCTATCAACATAAATATAAGCATTTATAACTATTACTTAATCTATTCAAATAAAGTAATTAAAACAAAAATAAATAAAACTATTAATTCAAATAAATTCAAATTCAAAAAATGTAAATATAATAATTCAAATAAATAAATAAGGTTAAAAAATAAATTGAATTGATTTAAATAAATAAAGATTCTAAAAAAATGTCTGTCCAAAATAAAATAGAAACTTACAAATGCGATATTTTCTTAAAGACCACAGTGAGATTAAATGTTAGAACAAATGGAGAAGTTTTCATGTGCTTCTTTTGTTTGTCCTGAAAAAAGGGCCCGGTAATCATAAAATGGACTCAGTTTTGCAACAATAGCAAATATTGTAATCAAAATCTCAATCTGAATATGATCTCACATTCCTCCCAAAACCAATTGATCTGAGCTGCTATACAGATTCAGAAACAAATACTGAAACAACTAATAAAACATGCAATGCAAACTCTATTACGTCTCTTGAGTTATGAAAGTGCATGGTCTGAGCAATAACCTTGCCCTTGAGCTAATTCAGTCTCACAAGACAGTAAGTGAAGTAAAAGTGTAGATTGAGAGCGTTTGAGAAGAAGTGAAAGAAAGGCTCGCACCCGTCTCTCTGTCAGCGCTGGAGGGGACGGCGCTGCTCGTGACTAAAGAGATAACAGCCAGAAACGCTCTCTCAGGGCCTGATGGGAAACCAGACACTGCGGACGAGTGCGCGAAGATACTCACACACACACACACACATACAGACACAGACACAGACACACACACACACACACACACACACACACACACAGACACACACACACAGACAAACACACACACACACACACAGACACAGACACAGACACAGACACAGACACACACACACACACACACACACACACACACCACACACACAGACAGACACAGACACACAAACACACACACACAGACAAACACACACCACACACACACACACACACACACACAAACACACACACACACACAGACACAGACACAGACAGACAGACACAGACACACACACACACACAGACACACACACACACACACACACACACACACACACAGACACAGACACACACAGACAAACACACACACAGACATACAGACACAGACACACAGACACAGACACACACATACACAGACAGACAGACACAGACACACACACACACAGACACAAACAAACACACACACACACACACACACACACACACACACAGTGAGTCGCTGGCCTACACAAAGACACACGCAGCCAGACCAAAAACACAAGATACACAACTTCATGTGGGGTTGATTCAAAGTGTTATCAAAGAAGTGTTATAAAACATGCATCTTGGATCCTGATACATGATATAGTTAGCTATGACACAAAACACCTATTTGCTATAGCACATCATATATTATGGACATACATTTTAGTGTAGAAACAATTTACACTCAGAAATTGCTAATAGATTTCACAAATAATTACAGGAAATGGATTAAACATGTGCATGATTGAATACTGCATGTCACGTTTAAATCTGACTTTGTTTATGATGTGTTTTTAACACCGTATTTACTGTAATATGACCACAATGCACTTACGTCCCACAAAAAAACAATGGCAGGTTACGAGAAGCTCCTCACGCCAGCACTCACACCCTTCTCTGTTCATTAAATATTCACGCCGCTCCGCAGGTCACTGGAGAGCGAGTCTTTGACCTGTTAATTGATGCGTGAGTGAGTTTAATGTCTCTATTTCTCCTCGTGGTTATTCTTTAAAGATCCAAGTGCAAACAAGCCTCTCGCTTTCGGTCTGCGCTGACGAATGCTGTGAGGAGAGACATTGTGAAACACTACTCTGATGGGTTGAGGAGTTTTCATTTATCATGTGTTTGATCATTAATTCTGTGCATTAGATGACCTAATATAAATATTTGTATTAAAAAAGAATAATAAGCACATGCATTTCAGCACATGCATTTTGATTTATTGTTGTTTTTAATTATGTGAGACAATGGCTAATTATACCATCGATCGGTCCTTCCTTTAATGCTGAGAAATACAATATCGTAACAGATGTGACATTAAGGGGCAACCTTTTTATAAAAATAATGATAACATGTATTAGAGGGCAAGAATTTAAAATATAAAGTGCCAATTTTGGACACTCTTGTATCACATTATGTTGATATTCACTGTTGTTTAAAAGTCTACATGTACTGTATGTGATCAAAATTGCAGTTAAAATATTTTTTTTCTATTTTAATATACTTTAAAATGTAATTTATTCCTGTGATCAAAGCTGAATTTTCAGCATCATTACAGTCTTCGGTGTCAGTGTTGAAAACAATTATCCTGCTTCATATGTTTTTGTGTTATAGGATTCTTTGATGAATAGAAAGCTCAAAACAACAGCATTTATTTGAAATTGTACAATTATAAATTTTGATCAATTTAATGAATTTCTTCAAAAGATCTTTCGAATATTAGTGTACGTTATGAATCTCTAATCTTATGAGATATAAATCCTGTTTCCAGTAAGAATGGAGTATAAAAACTCAAATAGTTTGAACAGGAGATTTAAGAAACACCCTAAAATGACTGTGATCACAAATATGTGACCTTTAACTCTGAAAATGCACTTTACCATTAATAATTGCCATGTTGTTTGTGCTTAGATGACGTGAGAGCAAATACGCAGCTTTACGTCCGGGAGCCTACGGACACTCGAGGGAAATATAGGCAAACAAGTCTTTGCTGAGCTCTCATAAAGTGATGCGTGTCGCATGCTGACGCAAGCACAGACGGCTTTATCTCGTATCTATGACTCTAGGCCAGTTGATAAATGAGTTTCAAATTAGAAAACGGTGATTAGTAACCGTCTCCAGCGTGAGCCGAGGGAAAAAAGCCCCAGCTCCGTCGGTGGATGGTAGGCGAGAAATGTCTTCATGCACAAAGGCTGCCAGATATCAAGAAAAATGTGTGTTTGCTCTTCTGAATGAGACAGAGAAGGAGAGGTTATGACACAATGAAGACAAAGTCAGGTTACTAAATAACAGTCAAATTTGTGCAGTATCTGAAGTGAGTATCAGATAATACGCTAAAACACTATTGTCTCTGCCGTGCTGCATTAAAGAACACGGAGCAGATCAACATGATTTATCAGCTCAGTGTGCTTCTGATAAAGTTATAGCAATTATTATTCAGACCGTCTACAGGCACTTTTAGAGGTTGTGTGGGAGTTGACAGACTTCAGAGGCGGTGTGTTTTTCTCTCAATTGAGGTCAAAGAGTATTTGTCAAAGGGAGCATCATAATTTACATTTGTTTTATTCAATGCAAAAGAATATCAACAAGGAGAGAAACAGCACATAAGAAAGAGTCTGAACGGCCGCTGCTGGGAGGGTTAAAATAGCACCTTCAAATGGTAAACAAACATTTAAACAGGAAGTGAGATGCTAATATCTGCTACGTGTGATGAGACAGTTCATGAGAAAACAACTAACTCACCAAATCAATCTCAATCTCGAAATATTGCTCAGTATATTCATGTGACCTTCAAAAGGTCAAAAACACAAGGCCTACTCTCGCCTGTAAAAATACGGCTTTGATGGAAATACATGATGCATTTAGACTCTACTTAAATTACTGTGTTTAGAAATTAGGCAGGTTTATTAACCATAACTAGAATTAGAACTAAAATGAGAAATCTAATATTAAAAGTTTAACATGTGCATGAGGTCTCTATTAATTCTGTTGAGTTGCTCTGAAATACACATTCAAACTAGGATGAAAGATAAACATATGATTAAGTGATTGTGTCTATATTGATTTAGTTGGATTGTATCAAATCAAATAAATAATAGAAAGCCTACATTAGTATTTAAAACATTTCAAGTGCTCAAATTTAAAACCAGTAGATCTCAAAACTCATGTAGTAAGTTTGTAATCTCTGAAATGCATCCTAAAAATATCAGCTGTATGCCGTTCCAATTTGACGCATCGAAATACATTTTCATGAAAGAAATATTCAATCAGTCCGTGAATCGTCGTAAAATCTGTAGTTTCAAATGAGAGAAAACTGAGTCATAACCGAAATGAATATCACAAATGCTGTCCTTAAGATGTCTGTCTCAAAACACTCGTGGCCTGAAAAACAGACTTCTCTCTCTGTCTCTCTCTCTCTCTCTCTCTCTCTCTCTCTCTCTCTCTCTCTCTGACTTTTGATGGGCATTTGTTGTTGCTGAAAAGGTTAAAGATTTTTTTTCCAACGAAACTTGAGTGGGTTGAGGCAAAATTTCCCTTGTGTCTCTATAATATCACCTAAACCATCAGTTTCAAAATGACTTCAATTTATTTATATAAAAACAACTACAAGACAAATGTGTCCCCAAATTAAAGTTTACACAATAATTCAAAATTGATAATTTTAGAGAGTAAAGAAAACAAAAGAATGTAAACAACATGCCAAAGTGCAAAGAACTGTATTTCTTTAGATCCCTAGAAGAAACCAATTATACCTCACTAAAGCATGTTTAGATATTTCTATAAAATTAGCCAATCAAATGTACAATTTAGAAAGAATTGAACAATATTCAGATTTGAGGGTTTTAGGGGGGTTTTAGAAACCAAAACAACCCGAAGCTTTAATCCAAGATCTTTCATCCTACAACAGAAATATCTCAATTTCTACATTTCAAAAGAAAATATGACCACGCTCTAAAAAAGCAGACGGTTTACGCTGTATTTCTACTTGATCAGAATTAGTCATTTGAGGCAGCGAGGAGAAGAAAAGAAGTGCGTTCGATGATCTTCGTGGTTAGGCATAAAATACAAAACTGCCGTGGGCAGACTGTTGAATTCACTCCTGTCTTTCCTCTCCTACGACACAACAAAATAATAAAAAGAAGAGTACTAAAATATGTGAAAGCCTGAGAAAGACAACTGGAGATTTGAAAGCAGTAATTTGAGAGCTGCACACATGAAGGCAGTGCTGATGTAGATCTTCCTGAAGAAGATCAAAACAAATGTTACCGTCCTTTTCTCATCTCCAGCACTTTCATAGCAGCTCTTTTTGTTGCGGTGTGCCTCACACAATTTAATGCTTTATAGTGTCAAAATATAACATTTTTCACTTTCGTACAAACTCTTCTAATCTTTCTGCACACGCGTTTGCATTGTCATCTAACAAACCTAGTACAGTTTTTACCAAAAAGTCACGCTAAATATTGTCCGTAGCCACAGCGTTATGAGCAACACAGATGATGACAACTCTGAAACGAATAGTTTGAGTAAAATCATACGCTGTTTTTGACTGCTGATAACAAGTTACACCTACACACGCTGACAATTAATACTGAAACTTCACAGTCAACAGAGACCAGCCTTCGACACAGCTCATCCACTCTTACCCACATGTTTTTTTAAAGTATATAATTAAATTCCTTATTGTTCTTATATTAGTCAACACTGACTTGTCTAAAAGGACAACTAAAAGATGCATGAGAAAAATGTCAGAGGATCTCAAGCATAATAACCAATACTATAACCAAAAGCAGTTCAAATATCCATAAATAACTTTTTAGCATTTATAAGTGATTCATTTAAAAGCATAAAGGTTATTAGGTGAAGGCAAGACATTTATGTAAACATGGAAACTTTGATGGCATGCTATGTGCTCATTTCCTTTCTCAAATGCAGAGTGAAGTCTCAAAAATTAATTAGGATGAACATCAAAAACAAAAGGCAACAATTTGAACAACATTTCAGAAATTACTAAAATGTCGACCGTGTGCAACTGGGTATTTTTTTGCTCTTTTGCTTCATGCGGGAGTGTTTATGAGACTGCCGTTAAAATGTCTGCAGCCCTCCTACTGTCACAACCACAGGTGGGAGTAAACACACACACACACACACACACAACACACACACACACACACAACAATACACAGACATGCACAGTATACACTTACACAGGCATAAACCACTAAGGTGAATTTTGAAATGTAACATTTAGATCTCAATGTGAGCAGATGAAATTTAAAATCTCACTGCATGCATTTCTACACAATGTTGTGGTTTGACCTGTTGTTTTGGATCAGAGATTCAGAGATTCGTTTTTAATGCTGAGCCAACAGCCAGATCTCACCTGAAAATGACTTAAAATGGTCTCTCTGCAGTATAAAGGTCAAAGGAAACAATCTTAATCTTATGGTTTACCAATTATATTTTTTTCTGTTTCACACCATGTGAAATAGTTTGCAGAGAAACTTACAAATCGCACTATTAAAGTATAAAAAGCAGCATTTTTGAATCTGGATCATCACTTGATCCCATATTAATCCCAGAATATCATCTACTGATTAATAAAAGGGTAAAATACGATTAATTGATTGATGGACTAATTAAAATATGCATTTCTGTACTGACAGTGCATGCATTAAAAGCAACCACAATGCATCTGGAATATCAATTAATCATGTTAAACTTGGGATAAGCATTATTAGTGCAATCCGATCTGCACCAGAACTGCATTACAAATGTGCGCACAATACAAAAACGATTAACACTAGCGGTTAATGACCCGTAAATTGATATGAAGAAGTGATTGACGTGTGCAACAAAACCCAACATAAAGCCCAGAGCGAGAGGCTTTCTGAATAACGCTGGCGATGTTCAGGTTCCTGGAATGTTTGTCTTAACACAAAGATGATGAGCTTAATGATCAACCAAATTACGCCCGAAAAACAAAACTGAAAATCTTGTGGTTTTCTCAAAAAAAAAGAAAGAGAAAGAGAGAGAGAGAAAGAAAAAAAGAGTCAAGTTATTCAGGCCGAGACTGTACTATATTTTGTGGAGGATATGGTATTTTAGCCTGACATTTAAACATCCTATGCTTTTGGCTGGTGCCATCTGTGCTGAAACCAACCCACGCACACACAAACACAGCTCTCTCCCCTTTTCTCTCTCAGCAAACTGTTTTTAATATCAAATGAGCATAAACTCACTATCAGAAAAAGCATTTTATCTTTGACAACCACTGATAATCTGTTCCAGAATACGGCTCAGACGGTGAACATAAACAAACGCTAATATTGTAGCTCATAAACGCCAACACAAAGAACCCTTTATTCCACTCTGCACAAAAGGCAACATTTTTTGCTTTTCCAGAGCTGCAGAAATAGTCCCGTGTTGCGTGTAGTAAGACTAGTGCAGCTGTTCTTCAAAGAGACAAATGAAAGGTTAAAGGTCACAGTGAAATATGCCGCGCTTCCTTAAAGCTTCCAGTAAGGGAATAAAAAAATCACGAAGAGCAAACAGACTAACTCAGACTAAAGCTGAAGATGGTTATTGTACTGAAGAATTCACATTCTTCAAAGCCCAGAAGGCTAGTTAATTCTTGTGTACTTAGTATGGTTGTCTATACAAGGTTATGTGTTGAATATTGCAGTACACTACATGTTAGATGGACTCGGATCAGAAGTGCAATTATTTATCATTTACATTTATGCATTTAACATACATTTTATCCAAAGCAGCTTAAGATGCAAAAGCACATTTGTTACAGAATAATAGAATTATATTAAATAAAAGCTTCAGTTTATCTAGTTTAAATACATGCGTGGTTATTCAGTGACGCATTTCCATGCTTTAATTGTAAAAATAAGTTAATCTAAAAATAAGCAGGTTCACAGAGTTATTAGTCATGTAATTTGGCAACAGAATTCAGATACAGTGCATTTTTCAGGACATTGAATTACGTATTTCCCGGTCACTGCTTAAATAAGTGGCCTTGCTCAATTTCCTCGCTCAAAGCAGAACAATTGTGCCATCGGGCCACTTTCAAATAAACTACAATGTGGAAGTCAGCTCGAGTGTCACGTCTCAGCCGTGTGCTATTTACAATACTTACAATACCACATCTCGACTGTCAGAAGCAACAGTTTGCTCTTATCTTCTCTTATGTCATCATCTTGTTTTCACAATCTAAATTTCGGGAGCCCTCGGCAGTTTTCAGTCCATCACGGGAGAAGACTGCTGTAAAAAGCCCAAATACAGCTGCTTTGAACCATCGCATTGGCTTCACAAAGCGCCTAATGCACATCAGAGCTAAACATAATACCACAGTTGTCCTTATATGATGGACAGCAGTGTGCAGAGTAAATGCAAGATTTCATCTGCATAATAACATATCCTGTATTTTGCTTTCAGTGTTGAAAATCACCTACTGTGTTGAATAGGATGACATTGTAGTTTATTTCTCTGATAAACCTTTAATAGGCAACACAGACATTTTACTGATGAGTAAAGACACAATAAAAAGGACAACGGGGGTGATAAACTGATCATGTGGCCATTTCCTGTTTAAAAAAAACATCTTGTGAGTTGGTGATGTAACCGGTGGGTCGAGAGACAAAAATGGGTCACAGGTCTGTTTTGATCACAGAGAGCTGGAAAAAAACAAAGCTTAACGCAAATAATAAAATGCAACTAACCACACAAAATCAAGCTTAGTGTGGAAAATAGAATAGGCATGTCAAGTTATGAATACACCACCATCCCCACAGCATTTTAGTGCCAATGAATCTGTTTAAACTAGACATGCAAGACAAAAGAACACACACCTGCATTAAATATATATTGCACCTACAGATACAGCTACAGACAGCATGAATTTCAATAGAACCTTAGATGCCAAAATGGGCATATGTTTATACCA
Source organism: Oxygymnocypris stewartii (assembly GCA_003573665.1). Lineage (NCBI taxonomy): Eukaryota > Metazoa > Chordata > Actinopteri > Cypriniformes > Cyprinidae > Oxygymnocypris > Oxygymnocypris stewartii. Next base: position 10,998 of record QVTF01004537.1, on the reverse strand, counting down.
ATCTCAAATATCTTTTGCCTGCACAATATTAGAAAGGTGTAAAAATCTGAGTGGTGAATACCAAAATTGTCTCGAGTGGCATTTTCATGTTTATAGCAATATTTAACAAATATTTGATAGTAAGGCCATTAGCTAACTTTGGCATGGTAAACAATTTCAGTCCTGAAGCAATTTTAGATACCAAAATAGTCTAAAGTAGCATGTTTATAGCAATATTTACACACTACACTATTTGATTTTATAGCTATTTATTAATATTTGCATGGAAAATTATTTTAGAAAGGTGTAAAAATCAGTCCTTAAGAAAATAGCATGTTCATACTAACATACTAATGAAAATGTATAACCTGAATGCAATTGTAAGTCGCTTTGGATAAAAGCGTCTGCTAAATGCATAAATGTAAATGTTCATGTTTATAGCAATATTTACACACTACCGTATTTGATTTTATGGCTATTTATTAATATTTGCATGGAAAATGATTTTTGAATGGTGTAAAAATCAGTCCTTAAGAAATTTTAGATGGCAAAATAGTCTAAAGTAGCATGTTCATGTTTATAGCAATATTTACACACTCCAATATTTGATTTCACTGACATTTATAAACCTCTGCATGTTGAACTATTTTAGAACGGTGTAAAAATCAGTCCTGAAGTAAAACCAGAACCACTGATTGACGGTCTTTATCAGCCAGTGCATTCAAATCGATGCTTCAGAACAAAGAGAACGCCTGTCATAGAGCTTCCTTTCCACTCAACACACACCACGAGCGGTCACGCGCACACATATATTCAGCTATAGTCAACGTCCCTGCAACTAAAACACACGGCACGCAAACAATATAGTCATATTCATCATATAGATGCCCACAACTCTCAACGCACACCCTTCACAAGCACAACAGTCATCTCAAATATCCCTAAATCCAGCAAATCAACCTCTCATTATTAACTTAAAACAAGCAGTCTAATCAGCACAGTTAAGATGGAAGAACAACTCAGAAACAAACCACTCACCCTTCATCATTAATACAATGCAGACAACACAAATTTGACAATCTTCGGTTTGAAGCTGATCCTTTATATGCCGGTCTGTAACCGTTTCCACTGACTAATACTGAAACAGTCAATGTGATATCTCTTATCAAACTACATTCCAAATCTCACTAAACCCATATTGATTTAGAGGCGGCTTTATGGAACATTTTCTTCATCCACCCACAATGTGTGAACCAGAATGTCATAATTAAAGGCTGCAGCCTACATGCACATGGCACACATACGACAGATCCTACAGAACTGCATGTGTGATATTCCCATAAATCACATTATTAGATAACGAAGACAGCTAAAGATAAAATGAACTAAGAAAGAAAACAAAACAGGTCTGATGTTGTAATAGCAAACAGGAAACGGCACACTTTAGCTGCGTGAGAAAAACACAGAAGTCAATCTAATACGTTTAAATGTACCAAATAAAAAATCAGCTTGTTTTATTTATAATCAAAGCAATTATTTTCCACACTTCGAGAAGACAGCTGTGTAGTGAATGACTTATTGTAGTTGAACATTTATGTGATTAATTTATTAAGCATTAAATATGAATTGGAAACTTTTATTCTAAATGTGTATAATAGTTTTTGTGTTGGCTGTAAAGATAGAAACTCTAACGCCCAACGTGTGTGAAACACAAAATGTCAGTGAGGTAATTGTGTGAGGAAACTCGAGCACGGGCGGCATGTTCCTCTCATCGATTGTTTCTTTAAAACTCATATTGATTATGTGGCTTTTTGTATTAAGCACATGCCCTCATTTTACAATAAGAAGAAACACTCTGAAGCATCCCTCTTAGTATATTCTGGTGACAAATCAAGGAACTGCATTTAATGTTTTGTTAACACCAGAGCTGGACAAAAAATAAATAAATCTATACACAGGTTCATTTAGATCACTTTAAATTTGAATATACAGAAATTAAATTTGTGATGTAGACTGAAAGCCAGCATCTTGTCTTATAAATCTATTTCGGTTGTCACACATTTAAGCTGAAGAAAAAATAAAATGCTGATATACGAGAGCAAATTGGAGAACTTTTCGATAAGAGGTGTAGCTCAGGAAACAAACGCCCTCGGAGGATCTGACTGAAAATGCAAATCACACTTCAGTTAATATACAATGATACATACATAAAGATAAAGAAGAACACGGCCTTTGATATGAAAACATCTATTCTGGTAGTAGCATAGCATATCCTACACACAAAAAGCATTTTGTCAGACCTAAAAATGTACTTTATGTGATATCAAAAATGATTTAATGAGAAATCAACCAGAATAAATTAGACTATAAGAGCTAGATAGGTTTCTAATAATTTTCACTGTTCACTTTTTAAATGTACATTTATATTACAGTACTGGAGTTGTATGATTTGGAAACAAAATCACTATATTATTAATTTTAATTATGCCTGTATATTCGTGTGAAAATGAATCATCTTGACTAATTATCACACTCCAACACATGTGAAATAAACACACACGCTAAAAATTGCTGTGTGTTGCAATTCGTGAAAACCACCCTCTGGATTTATGTTAATCTGGATATTTAATCATATTTCAGAATGTGGTTAGCAAAAGAGACATTTAGAGACACTGAAACCCAGAATGGTGACATTTAGAGATCAGATTAATATTTCAAAAGGTAAGTAGGCCTAACAATGCAAATACATCATGTGAAGTACAATTTGAGCAAATGCTCATAAGGGACGATTTTCTACAAATAAAGAAATGTCAAAATAGCGTTAATTTCATGGGACTGACTCAAAATGGCTTCAGGTGTTGTTTTATAACACATTTACAGGGAATTACCATGTTAACCGAAGCAAAGCAGCACATAGTCCCACAGAAACCATAAGAATGTGTATAACAGTGGTCGTTTATGAGTAATTTGTTAAGAAAGTATTGAGCTGTCATCTAAATACGAGAAGAGATTGAATCCTAATCACGGTAAATTTAGATAAACTCAACGGGTCACAATCTGTACAGTGTCTGTGCTCTTTATGACCATAAAAACGACCATATTTTTGTGAAATAGCTGCCGGCTAAAGGTCGCACGTTTGTAAATGAAACTGCGAAATAAAAGAGAGTTCCCTTTGTTTCAAAATGACTCTAATTACTCATTTGTGGCATTTGGGGAGAGATGCCTGCGCCGAAACAACTAAAAGACAACAGAAAAACCGAGCTGCAGCTATAAGCGGTGCTTGGCGACCCCAGCTGGCCGACTGCGGCATTACAACACTTAATACACGGCTCTACACTTCAATACTGTTCTCTGTACAAGGCACTGAAGTGCTTGCAACCGAAACAACCTTGTTCCATTTGCAAATATATATCAAAATGAGCTTTATAAACTCGTTTCACTCAAGTTGATTTGATCAAGGGTGGAAAGAAGCTGAGAAAACGTCCACAAAACCTCATAAAATTGATTATTTTTTTTCCCTTTACCCCCATTTTCTCCATTAAGTCTATCAAAGAGCCCGAAACAAATAGAAAAATGTATAAAATTAAATAAAATACAGAAGATGTGGCAGATCAAATGTGAAAACATCATAGTACCATACTGAAAGGAAGGGAAAAAAGGTCAAGATTTGAGAAAGCATATTTTTTCAATGGCTAGCCAGACAATACTTCTGTGCTGTGAAAAGTTTGCACTCATCAACCAGAGAGCTTAAAAAAGCTCCTGTGCGCCAGAGCAGCTGCAAACAATGAGCACTGCTCTGTTCTGATTGGTGGAGGATGAGGAGTGGGCGGAGACTACAGAAATCTGTAGACTGATCAAGTCTCTCACTGTAGGACATCATCATGTGACACATCTGTCTGTCTGTCTGTCTGTCTCTCTGTCTGTCTAACTCTCTGTCTGTCTATCTCTCTGTCTGTCTGTCTGTCTCTCTGTCTGTCTATCTCTCTGTCTGTCTGTCTGTCTGTCTGTCTCTCTGTCTGTCTGTCTGTCTCTCTGTCTGTCTAACTCTCTGTCTGTCTATCTCTCTGTCTGTCTATCTGTCTCTCTGTCTGTCTGTCTGTCTGTCTGTCTGTCTGTCTGTCTGTCTGTCTGTCTGTCTGTCTGTCTGTCTATCTAAAATGTGCTGCAGTCTTTTGACAGAGTGACATTGCTTTCCTAAATTTAGTCACACAGGGTCTACTGATTTTAAGTCTAATGGGGAAAATGACTGAAAATACCACAAGAGTAGTCATACACATGCATAGCGGTCACTCTTTGAGTAAAAATCACTTATTTCACATCTGTCTTCCACCAAAGGGAAATTATACAGTTATAAAGTGACTTAATCTCTGTAGCTGTTTTTAAGAAGTTGAGAGTTTACAAAGTACATCTTAAAATGCACAATATTTTGGGGTCAGTATAGATTTAGATTATTAAGAAATTAATACTTTTATTCAGCAAGGATGTGTGCAGCAAAAGTGCAGTAAAGACATTTATAATGTTACAACAGATTTCTATTTCAAGTAATTAAGTGTTTGTTTTTTTTTACTTTCTAAATTGTGAAAAATAAAATGATAACAGTTTCCACAAAAATACCAAGCAGCATGACTATTTTCAACATTGATAATAAGGAGTTATTATGTTCTTGAGCAGTGAATCAGTATATTAAAATGATTTCTGAAGGATCGTGTGACACTGAAGACTGGAATAAATTAAATTTTAAATACAGTTATTTTAAATTGTAATAATATTCCACTCTATTGCTGTTTTAGTGTATTTTTGATCAAATAAACACAGCCTTGCCAATAAGACACTTCACAAATCTATCCGACCCCATATTTTGAATGGTAGTGTACAAGGCTAGCTATCATCATTTACTCACCATCATGTTGTTGTAAACCTGTATGAATTTAATTCTTCCATGAGACACAAAGAGATATTTAGCAGAATGCCTAAGCTGAACATTTCCATACACTGAAAGTGAATCAGGGCCTGTCGAGCTACATAAAGACAAATAAGTGCCATAAAGCATCATAAAAGTAGTCCATATCACACTACATTACAATTAGTTATAATATGATAGCTTAATATGAGGAACATAATCAAATTAAATTTATCCATTGAAAATAATGCGTTAAACATCTTGATGTACAGCTGTAGTCACCATTCACTTTCAATGTAATTAAAAGAGCAGCTTATCCTGGAATAAATAAAGCTTCAAAAGACATGAAGGTGAGTAAAGCTGACACTAAGGAGTCTGTCTAACTGGAAGGACAGCATGTTTTCAGAGGACAAACTATACTAAGAAAGCTATACTAATCGTGAGTCACGGCTCTTTTATCTGAACCGCCCGAGCATGTCGCGGACGACTAAATATCACCGCCGCCGTCATCTCGATCATGCTTTTCCTCATTACACCAGTCCTTTAAATACAAACACACACCAATTACCAACTACATATTAACAGAGAAACAGCTATAATGGATATACTATTTATCATGTTATCTGGTGTGTCCTGACCTTGAATGAAGTCAGGCCTGTTCTGATAAAGTCACAAACAGCCGGGAATAAACCATGCTAAATACAGCAATTCAAATTCAGATAAACATAAAATCAGATAGAAAAATATAAAGTCTTATGTTTTAAATGTAAGGACAAAACACTTCCTATATGTGTTTGTCTGGGAATGCACTTCTTGTTTATGCAATAAAAAACTGTTTCTTTTTATTCCTATGTTTTGCATATTGTTGGGTAGTATGTTAATACATTTAAATCCACATTTTTTTACTTTTGTACAATAAACATTCTTGGTATTGTGTTGGACCGGTTTGTGACAAAGTCACGATGAATTGTTTTCAACTGTGGTGAAGTGAAAGTTTATAACAACAAGCCAAATATGCGAGAAGTCTTGCCCACGATGAACTGATAAGCAAAGAGTTAACGCATTTACAATCTGCAGTCTTGAGAATCTACAGTGCTGACTAAAAGCCGTAGAAAGCGGAGGGCCGGGACCACGCGGTGCCCTGACATCATGCATCAGCAAACCTGTTCTTTGCACCCTTCCAAAAAATGTGCTGAATCTTACTACTAAAAAAAGAGACCAGACGAAATGACTAAACCATTTCACAAACATTTCGCGATACGTAATTCGGATAGTTCGGCATGATCACAAATCGAACTGAAACCATCCTCGGATGATCAAATAGGCAATTTAAGAGTCATATGACACCTGATTCTACTCAAACAACTGATACGTGTCCTTTTCCTGTGACATTAAGCTGACATTTAGCCAGCTCAACATCATCTTTACCAGAAATCATAACAACTCACATAAACTTATTTAAAAAGCCACCTTCTATAACGTGGATGCTGCACACTGGTGGTGACCCCCTCACAATGTAAAGCGTTATATAATGTAATGAATTATTATTATTATTAAGTTGCTACCCAGCCGATTCTGTAACTGAGCAGACAAGAACACAGTAAAATAAATGAGAAAATATTAAAATAACAATTACAACATTTGCATTTCATCAAAACAAATCATATTGAATCAATCTTCTATGTTGTGCATTTAGTTAAGAGATTTTTTACAATTAAATATTAATGCACATAAGCTAGGACTTGTATTTTGTGTTGCATAAAATATGAATCTTCACTACATAATATGAAAAGGCAAAAGCAGTAAATTATGGTCAACAAATGACGTGTGTGCAATCTAGCGGTCAAGTCGATTCAATAAATGACGTGGCCCAGAAAGCTGTCAAGAGAAAGTATCTCATTCATTGCCAGATTTGATAAAGTAAATTGTATTAACTTATTAGCATGCAAAATGAATATAGTATGCAACATACATAACAGAACACAATGCAAAGCATAAAAGTTACAGTAGTATGCTTGACAAAGCTTTAAATGCTGTAACGGTTTTAAAATAATTGAATAAGCTAAATGCATCAAAAATGATTCCACAACAATTATAATTAACATATGCGACCATGCGATGCATCTTTATGCAAATCAACATTTAGAAGGCCTTATACATACAGTTCACGTAAAAGTCTTAACCATCTTTTGAAGCAAAATAAATCACAAAACAAACCTGCAATTCATTTTTCTCGCTACAGTTGAAAGCTCTCCGAGAATCATCTGTCTGAGAATGTTACGCTCTAGATCAAGATTAATGTTAAAGACGAATCATTTTTTTTCTGTTTTCTGCTTGGTAAGATTGCTGACTCATCTCTGTCATAGCCGCCCATGCACCCCACGCAGTGCTCGATGCATCATGCTCCCTGGAGCCAGTGGTTTACGCTATCAGTTCTGACGCTCTCCACTTACTGTAAGTCATAGATGCCTCTATGAAGGGCTTATTTTAGTCTGTTCTGCATGGCAATATCAAAACCAGACCTCTCACACTTCTGCAAACCTGCTTTAGCATCAAACCCAGAAGCTAAGCTAAGGTTTCGTGTGGTTTGGGCTCTTTTCTTGGTCATTTTCTCAATTTGCTCTGTAACTTAAAACCGAAATATTTTAAATGAAACAACTTTTAGCATATTACAATGGATTATTTTGAGTATGTAGTAAAATAACATGCCAGTATTTGAATATGTATGTAAAATGTGCATCTTCATACCAGTCCTATTTGTTTGCCTTAGCATGTAGTGCATTATTTATCTTAAAATATATTTGTACTTTATTTTATGTTCATATTTGTTCACTTTGGCTTTGCATTCTTTGCCAGTTTTATGAAAACTATCACAAAACCATCTCTTCTTCAGTCATTTTCCGAGTGCTATTTGCATGTTTGCATTAGCATGTAGTGCATTATTTATGTTAAATTATATTACTACTTTACATTTAGGTAGACATTTGTTTACTTCGGCTTTCCTGGCCAATGTTATGACAACATCACAAAATGCTTCTGTAACCTACAGTATAGACATGTTCTGCTTTTTTCATCACTACACAAAAACTAGATGCTGAAATGAGTTGATTTTTCACATGATATTTATTTTGCTTGTGTACTAAAATTTCATAAATTGATAATAGCCATAAGTAGTTTACATTTTCCACAATTAGCTCATAAACATGAGGTGCATTTTTGTCTCAACTGTACCCATATGGTAAAAAAATATATGGCAAATGTAAAATTAACAGTAAAAATAACAATATGCAAACCCGTATATTACATAACCCTACCCCTAAACCCACGCATCACTCGAAACGTTTACATTTTCAATCAATCTGTATGATTTATAAGCTTATTTCATCATGAGGACCTAAAAAATATTCCCATAAGTTTAGAATTTACTGGTAACCTATTGTTTTGGTCCTCATAATGCAGGACATAGCAGTACACAAACACACACAGCCTCTGTATGTATTGTATTGTCTATGATTGGACTGTTACTGTATACAGCACATAGCCACCTATAAAGGGTGTCTCAACTGTACCCACTTTACCACCTTGTTTACTTCTTAAAATGCCATGTAATCCTTTTAACATTCATGTTAGAAAATATGTCCATTAATAATATCATTCTTTAACAGAATTTGCGTCGTGTAAATGTGACTTTTATCCTATTATCATAATACTGTACAACTAAATATCATGTGAAGCAATATTACACCAATCCAATCCACTGTGTCTCAACCGTACCCCACTGACCTACTCGCACGTTTCTCCAGATAACGAAAAGACCTTGTATGGCACAATCTCATGAAATATGTCTATTTTTAGAGCACAGAGTAACGTTTGCAATGATATATGTTAAGGTTAACGAACATAAAAGAATAATAAGTTATTCATTGTGGAACGGACATAGTGAAATGATAATCTCACCTTGATAAAAACGTTTACCGATATCTTGGGAGTGGAAAGGCTCACACATTTCAAGCGTACGATCAAAGAGAAGACTAATACCAGAGGTGGAAAGAGTACAAAAATATTCTACTCAAGTAAAAGTACCATTACATTACTGAAATTTTACTTAAGTACAAGTAAAAGTACCAGTCTAAAAATATACTCAAGTAAAAGTAAAAAGTAGCTCATTTAAAATTTACTCTGAGTAAAAAGTACTTAGTTACATTTTAACAATGGGAGGAAAAATGGGAAAGACCAAAGGTGTCAAACTCAGTACCTGGAGGGCCACAGCCCTACACAGTGTAGATATTACCCTAATTAAACACATCTGATCCAGCTAAACTAATCATTTAGGCTTATTTGAAAACTACATGGTGTGTGTGTTGGAGCAGGGTTGGAACTAAACTCTTTAGGGCTGTGGCCCTGCAGTAACACCCTCCAGAGTTTGACACCACTGGGATATGGGCCTATAAATCTCAAACTAGGTGTTTTTAATTAAAGGAATCAGTTATTTAGAATAATAACACATTTAGGCTGTTACCAGGGAAATTAAATCAGTATCAACAAAATTAATCGTTGCAATGCAGAGGAAACGCAGAAGCTTCATCTGAAGTGGCATAGATGTATTTACACTGACATGAATGCATTTAGCCTGCAGTTACAAATGCAGAAATAATGTTTTGATAAATAAGACATAAAATGTGACCCTGAACCACAAAACCATAAGGGTCCATTTTACTAAATTGCGATTTATACATCATCTGAAAGCTGAATAAATCATATTTCCATTGATGTATGGTTTGTTATGATCGGACAATATTTGTAAATATGGAATCTGAGGGTGCAAAAACATCCAAATATTGAGAAAATCTCCTTTAAAGTTGTTCAAATTAAGCTCTTAGTTTTGATATATTTACAGTAGGAAATTTACAAAATATATTAATGGAACATGATCTTTACTTAATATGCTAATGATTTTTGGCATAAAAGAAAAATGTATAATTTTGACCATGGGCGTAACCACCATATACTTTGGGGGGGACGTTGTCCCCCTCAATATTGGAAAAATACCAATCTGTCCCCCCCAATAATAGGCCTATTATATTGTAATATGTGACATATGATATGCCCTCCTTTTATGAACCCTGGTTGTAGCCTAGTGGATATGTTGTTATTTCCGATTTACTTTCAATTTAGGAAAAACAAGGGAAACAAAACTGTGACCACCCCCCTCGATTGCACACTTGGTTGAGCCCGTAAACGCCGGCTCGCGGCATCGTTTGAAAAAACCGCTCAGTCCGACTGTCACTGGTGCTTAAATGAAATGAAGGTAGGAGCTAAAAGAAAGAAGCAGGACGAACAGGCGGACATTCGCCTTTTTTTTCAGACGGTAAGCAAGTAGACACCTAAAAAGTAGTGCCATGGTCAAAAATACCGCGGCAATTTTGAATAAATGTGAAAAAATATCACGTTTAAATGGCTCAGTATTATAGCTAGGTAACTTAGCTAGCATGATACCCTGAAAATAGGCTGAATAATGAACTGCTGGAGTCACAGACCAAGGAGTTCCCGCACTTCCCACTCCATTGATAAGCCTCTATTCATTCGTTGATGGCCTGGCCTGTTTGTTTTTACGATCTGATCCGCGACTGAACTTAACAAAACATATCTGGGGGAGGGCTCACATTTGGACCCCCCCAATATCTATACCATGGTTACGCCCCTGATTTTGACCCATATAATCTATTGCTACAAATATACTCCAGCGACTTAACACTGGTTTTGTGCTCCAGGCCAGGGTCACAAATGTTAAATAGTCATTTGAAATAAAAAAATAAATAAATCAAAAGATACTTTAAATGTTAAATTAGAACCACCAGTAGGTGTCAGCAAGTCACTGATAAGAGAGTCATTGCGATTGAACAGAATCATTTAAACGGTTAATTCAAGGAATGAAACACGTCATCGCTCAGAGTCAGAGACGCAAGACTGTGTATGGTGGCTGTGTTTAGTATTATTTTTTTTTGTCGAAATAGAGCAAAAACAGGCAATATGGTGTCTAAAACGCAAGTCTCTTAATTAACTTCTTGTTTTTTTAACTGTTGTAAAAAGCAAAACTACAGGCTTGTGTAATCATGGTG
>QVTF01004536.1:0-30414 GCA_003573665.1 Oxygymnocypris stewartii | reverse complement strand
TTACAGGTAATAATGAAGCTCTGGATTACAGGTAATAATGTAGCTCTGGATTACAGGTAATAATGTAGCTCTGGATTACAGGTAATAATGTAGCTCTGGATTACAGGTAATAATGTAGCTCTGGATTACAGGTAATAATGTAGCTCTGGATTACAGGTAATAAGGTAGCTCTGAATTACAGGTAATAATGAAGCTCTGGATTACAGGTAATAATGTAGCTCTGGATTACAGGTAATAATGAAGCTCTGGATTACAGGTAATAATGTAGCTCTGGATTACAGGTAATAATGAAGCTCTGGATTACAGGTAATAAGGTAGCTCTGAATTACAGGTAATAATGAAGCTCTGGATTACAGGTAATAATGTAGCTCCGGATTACAGGTAATAATGAAGCTCGGGATTACAGGTAATAATGAAGCTCTGGATTACAGGTAATAAGGTAGCTCTGAATTACAGGTAATAATGAAGCTCTGGATTACAGGTAATAATGTAGCTCTGAATTACAGGTAATAATGTAGCTCTGAATTACAGGTAATAATGAAGCTCTGGATTACAGGTAATAAGGTAGCTCTGAATTACAGGTAATAATGAAGCTCTGGATTACAGGTAATAAGGTAGCTCTGAATTACAGGTAATAATGAAGCTCTGGATTACAGGTAATAATGTAGCTCTGAATTACAGGTAATAATGTAGCTCTGGATTACAGGTAATAATGAAGCTCTGGATTACAGGTAATAATGTAGCTCTGGATTACAGGTAATAATGTTTCTTGCATCGTTTAACTCCATGAGACCTCAATATATCATTAGGAGCCATGGATATTAGTTTTACACACCTTGTTATTTTTTTTTTTACTTTCAAAGAGACGGATGCCATTGATCTTCTTTACTGTTCTGCTGAAGAAAAACCACCTACATCTTGGATGGCCTGAGGGTGAGTACTTTTCATTTCTGGGTGAACTATGCCTTTACCTCAAGACAAGATGTTTAAAAGGGGCTGGAAGATTAATTGACATGCACTTCTTTGCTGGCAAGGCTTTGGAAAAACTCCTTAACACATCTTATTGACCAGGCGAAGGTCTTCTGCTCCCAGCCTGCCTGTGAGACTCTCCATCATCAGCATTCAGCCGAGGGAAGCGTCAGAGGAAATATATCCAATTAGATCACTCCGATCGATCTCTGCCTGTGTTTGCAACATGCTCGAGTCAGGCCATCTTTCCTGTAGCGGAACACAACAGGCTGATTTGATTAGCGACGGATTGAAGTACATTTAGCCCCGACGGTGAAATCTCAAAGCCGATATGTGATGAATGAAATGACAATAAGTGAAGGTAAACAATGAACTGGACGAGCTCAGTTAGGAACATTACATGTGGCAGACAACGGGTGCTTTTTAATATGTCGCTCTGCGGTTGCTAAAGTGTTTTTGATTGATGGAAGATTGTGGGTGATTGCTAGGGTATTCTGGGTGGTTACTGGCGTGTCTTGTGTGGTTGCCTGAGTGTTATGGGCTTTTGCTGCAGTACAGTGCTCTGGGTTGTTGCCAGGGTGTTCCAAATGGTTGTTATGGCATTGCTAGGTGGTTGGGTGGTTGCTAGGGCAATTCTGGGTGGTTGTAAGAGTGTTCTGGGTGGTTGCTAGGACATTGTGTAGGGTCTTCTGGGTGGTTGCTAGGACATTGTTAGGGTGTTCTGGGTGGTTGCTATGACATTTTTAGGGTGTTCTGGGTGGTTGCTAGGGCAATTCTCTGTGGTTTTAGGAGTCTTCAGTGTGGTTGCTAGGACATTGTGTAAGGGTCTTCTGGGTGGTTGCTAGGACATTTTTAGGGTGTTCTGGGTGGTTGCTAGGGTAATTCTGGGTGGTTGTAAGAGTCTTCTGGGGGGTTGCTAGGACATTGTGTAAAGGTGTGTTCACACCAGACGCGAATGACGCGAATCGCGCGAATGATTTACATGTTAAGTCAATGCAAAGACGCGAAAGACAATCCTGCGGCGCTATTTGCGCGAATGAGGCGGCGCGAATGGCGCGAATTGAGCGTTTTTTCCGCACGAGTGGTGCGAATCGAAAAATCTGAACTTTGGCTGATATTCGCGCCGCGTTAACCAATCAGGAGCTTGCTCTAGCAGTGACGTCATTACGAGCGTAGGCAGAAAATCCCAAACAACAATGGAGGACAAAGTAATTGTGGTTGTATGTGGGTAGCTGTATGTGGCTGTATGTGGGTAGCTGTATGTAATACATCTTCATACTTTTACAAAAACAGGAATACATTTTGCAACGAGACAGGAGCTACCTGGCAGAAGCCCCTCCCATGACGCGAATTCGCGTCTGTTGTGTAGTGAATTTCACGCGCGAATGGCGCGAGTAAACTCAAAATGTTCAAGGGTCCAACTTCGCGTGAATAGCGCGATTTATTCGCGTCAACCCTTAAGGTGTGAACGCACCTTAAGGGTCTTCTGGGTGGTTGCTAGGACATTGTTAGGGTGTTCTGGGTGGTTGCTAGGGCAATTCTTTGTGGTATTAGGAATCTTCGGTGTGGTTGCTAGGACATTGTGTAGGGGTCTTTTGGGTGGTTGCTAGGACATTGTTAGCGTGTTCTGGGTGGTTGCTAGGGCAATTCTCTGTGGTTTTAGGAGTCTTTGGTGTGGTTGCTAGTACATAGTGTAAGGATCTTCTGGGTGGTTGCTAAAATCTCTTTTCTTACATTTTTTCTTCTTTTGACTTTCTATTTTATGCTATTTTCGTGACTTCATATTTTGTGAAGCTCAACAATCTGTTGCTGCACATCAGATCCATAGTAAATATGTATAAAAAAATAAGTTAAGCAAAAAAGTGCATGGGAATGCAGATCTTTAAACATTTTATTCATAAGAATTTCTGGAACTACAAATAATTGTAGCCAATGTGTATTATAGAAAAAAATATATAATGTGATTGTTGAAAAGTTAAAAAAAAAATTGTAAACATTTATTTTGGTTTTACTTTTTTGAATGATCAAGAGGAAAAACATACAAGTGTATTTTCTCTTCTGCTATTGTTTTCCTTGGATTTGCTTCCCAGTTCCATACAAATGTAAGCTTTTCTTTGTCCATTCAATGTTATATAGGCAACCTCTGTCATGCTAATTCAGATTAGCATAGTTGGTTTTAAATGAATCGAGTTTATTTTAGTTCATAGTCCAGGAGTTACTAATCTGTACTTAATCTGTGTTTCAGAAAGTCATTTTTAAAACAAACATTAGCTATTCTAGATTAGGTCTACTCCTGGCTTAATTTAAACCATGTCCGAGAAACCGCCCCTATAAGTCTGATCACTTGGTAAAAAACACACCTCTCCTTAGTTATTAATTACTTAACTTGTTGTAGTGAACAGCACTTGTGCATCCCAGAGATCCTGTGAATTTTTAAGCTTTGCAATTAGCAGCTAAATGATTGTTTGCTGATATTTGGATTGCGGGTGCTTTGGATTAGCAGATATCTAGAGCAAACAATATAGATTTTTTTTAGTTAATTGTGTGCACCACTGTAAGCATTGCAAATAATTATGGGATGGTATCTGATGGTCTTTCTGAGACAATAGTGACAACAGCATTACATGACACAACTAAATCGCCTTTTTAAATGCACGCAATCTGGCCTGTTCCCGGATATCTGCAATTACAGCAACTCTAATCCTCATGAATGCATTTCCACACTGATGTCCACTAGAGCAGTTTGTTTGCAGTATTTTTGGGGTGCGGTCCAGCCCGTGACACGGTGCACACACGTGCTGCATGTCCGTATAGCAGCGCGACATGTGCAACTGATCCTAATTCACAATGGCTCCATTGTCTGCATGAACGAGGAGTATTACAGCACGGCCTGTGAGCTGTATACAAATGAGATCCAGCATATTTGACTTCGGCCGTCAGAATGGCAATTGCTGCTCCGCTGTTGGCATACAGCGTTCAACTCTGACCGACGCAGTGGGGATTGAACAAGACAGCGATTTGAACCGCATCCAACACTCTCTGCTTTTCCAACTTGGTAAACAGTGTGTGGGCTCATCAGGGATTATGTGCAATTGTCCTTTATGGATGCACATTGTAACTAATGTGTCTGTGATGAGATTAGAAGTATGGAAATAAAGGACTACATCCAAGATTAAATGAATAGTTCACCCCAAAAACAAATACAAAATATTTGCTGTAAATTTACTCACCATCAGGCCATCCAAGATGTTGGTGACTTTTTTATTGAGCACAACATTATAGAAGATTTTTAGCTGAAATTCTGGTCCTTGGCGACTCATATCATGCAAGTCAGTGGCTGACAATTTTTGAGAATAAAAAAGCATATCAATGAACACTAAATTAATTCCTGTCGTTCCTGATGCTATATTGAGATCTTATGAAGTGGAACGATTGGTCTGTGCAAGAAACTGAACATTATTTACAGCATTATGTATCTGTAACCCTCGGGCAAACGGTCAGGAGTGATGTTCAGTTCGTGAAGGAATCATTCTTTTGAGTGAACTAGTTGAAGCAGTTCATCAAATCGTACTGAATATCTGAAACAGTTCTCAGCTCGAGCAGCACAGATCTACACGTTCAGTCCACTCAATCAAAACTCACTTTCAGACACCTGACAGTCATGGCCGTAGCCAGGCGTTGAAAATTAGTGAGGTCCCGGGGTGTGTGTGTGTGTGTGTGTGTGTGTGTGTGTGTGTTAAAGAATTGCATACTATAAACTATACTATATACTATAATAACAAACAAAAACAAATACAACTCATTATATACACTATAAACACTTTAAAAGAGACAGACATGTAGATATTTGTGAAAGATGTTTTCTCTGTTTTGGAGGGATGATCATTTTTAAATCATACCCTAATTATTGCATCAAAATTTGTTAAAAATGATTTCCAATCTTTTGCAAATAAGATAAGATAAAGATATCGCTGACCCTAAACTACAACGTCCTACTTTATTCACTTTCTAAAGTGTCAAATTAACTGGAAAAGACAAGTCCAAAAATACTTATAATAGCTGGATTTGGTAACACGAAGGCTGTGCCCGAGTCCTCACTCACAACTCTCTCAACGAGGCTAAAGAGACTCGTTTACTTCGTTAGCATCTAAAGTTCTTGCAAACTGTCTAAACTGAATTATACATGTCATGCAGACATTCATATGAGGAGCAGTGTCGAGAAAGTTACTTTTAAAAGTAATGCGTTACAATATTGCGTTACTCCCTAAAAAAGTAACTAATTACGTTACTTAGTTACTTTTTATAGAAAGTAATGCGCTACGTTACTTTTTCGTTACTTTTGCGTTACTTTTTAAATATGAGCAGGGCTTGATTGTTTGTTTTTAATACAAGAAGTTATATTTATAGCAAATGTAAAAGCCTTTCACACCAAAAAGTGTAATGAATAAACCTCAGACTGAAGGACGAGTAAATCACGTCTGTACAGAAGAACACAGGAGAAGATCAACACTCTTCAGCAATTAAACAACAAAACAACGAAGCACAAATGTTAGTTTATCTAAAGTAATTTTTGATTATTAGTATGCTTGAACTGATCATCAAAGGTCAGCAGCAAACACATCGGTTAATAAAATGAGATTAGATATATTTGTGTTGTTTAACATATTTAATTATTGCAGGTTTGCGTCATATTCTGAGTTTTAATTCATTTTGATGAATACTGAATCTGTTTTTTGCGAGTGATGAATTAATACACATTCATATTTAGTCTACTACAGTAAGATCATGTTCACACGGCGCACTCAGTCAATAAATGGAGAAAAATAACTCAGATATTTTCTAGTAAATTAAAAAGTAATGCGTTACTTTACTAGTTACTTGAAAAAAGTAATATTATTACATTACTCGCGTTACTTGTAATGCGTTTCATTGAAACAAACTGTCCAAAAGAATCAGTTTGAGGAAAAGAATCGTATTTCCCTGTTTGCCCGAGGCTCTGGATTACAGGTAATAATGTTGTAAATGATGATCAGTTTCTTGCACAGACTGATCTTTTTGCTTCATAAGGCCTCGATATATCGGCAGGAGAAAAAGGGTATTCATTTTGTGTTCCTTGATATGCTTTTTTGACTCGTGAAGTTCTTGTAGCTGCTGACTTGCATTTCATGAATCACCAAGGAGTACAGTTTCAGCTAAAAATCTTCTTTACTATTCTACTGAAGAAAAAAGTCACCTACATCTTGGATGGCTTGAGGGTGAGCAAATTAACAACGCATTTCATTTTTGGGTGAACTATCCCTTTAACTGAAAACGGTAGGCTTTTAAAACATCCACTGAATCAGCACAAAGTACACTTGTCTAAAAACAGTAAAGTGCATCATCCAGACAGCCTTGTGTTCAATATATCAGCATCAGTAAGCAGTTCTCTGATGCTTTTCTTGGGTTTCAGTCTCATAGCCATTAGATGCTGTACATCATTTATCTTGAGGGTCATTAATTATTTGTGTGTAGTTATTTATTAGCACTTACTCTTGGTAAACTCATATCTCTGCGAACTTTTTATTAGCGAGGAGGATGATTTTCCATCTTACACAAGAGTCTTTATTTTCCCGGCATGATAGAATCACTTTCTGCACCTCCATATACAATAGCAATCAATCACGATAAATTTGTCTCTGGGATGAGGTTCAACGTTGTTTGTTTCTTTGACAGCTCTGCTTTCGATTGAAAATTATATGGCATAACAAGTAATCGAAATGCCTATTGTGATGCCGAGACCCGGGTGAAAGGCGAGCGTGAGGAATATCATCTTTGGCTTTGAAATCAGATGGAGGTAACATGCGGTCTGTACGCAGCTCAGCAGGAGAACGCGGCTGTTCGGCGAGGAGAGATTGCAGAAACACTGCTGCTGATGCGATGACCTCATCCCCCGAGCCACCCTCCCGCTGCTCGATGTGACCAGAATATAGGGGACAACTGGCCTCCGCTGCCGGAGGAGCTGTGTAATTTGGAGCGTTGCCCCTCTCGCTGCGTCTGAAGGCCAAGTACATCCGAAAGCACTCACTCCACAAACAGGCTGCTTTTGAAGGTCATCGGATGTCTTTAAAGCAACAGGTTGAGAGGCCGGACGTTTCCCCAAAGTCTCAGAGTGGATGTAATATTTACACGAAGGTCGAGGATCGGTTGATATTTACATAATTCCTGTAATTGAGTAAATATTTAGCCGCTGTGTATTTTCCGGCGTCGCTCGCAGCTCTTTTCTCGTGTGTTTGTGCCTTCGGGTGTAGATTAGGTGCATTTGTATGATATTTAGCTCCGCTTCCACTGTGGGACGACACACACGCACACACGCACACACACACACACACACACACACACAGACACAGACACACCACACACACACACGTTTGTTTTTGTGAATTGTGGGGACATTCCATAAGGCGTAATGGTTTTAATACTGTACAAACTGTATTTTCTATCACCCTACACCAACCTTACACCTAAACCTACCCCTCACAGGAGACGGTGCATTTCTACTTTCTCAAAAAAAACTAATTCTGTATGATTTATAAACCTTTTAAAATATGGGGACATGGGGAAATGTCCTCATAAGTCACCTTCTCCTTGTAACCCGGAGCAGTGGGCAGCGAATGTTGTGGCGCCTGGGGAACAGTTGGGGGCTCGGGGTCTTGCTCAAGGGCTCCTCAGTCGTGGTATTGAAGGTGGAGAGAACGCTCTTTATTCACTCCCCCCCACCGACAATCCCTGAAGGACCCGAGATTCGAACCCACAACCTCGGGTTATAAGTCCGACGCTTATTAGGCCACGACTGCCCCGTGGTGTTTGATTCTTTGTATTATTTCTATTTTTGTGTTATAGTTTTTTTATATTTACACTTTTATATTTTAGATTAATAGTACTGTTTATAGTGTTTTATAGTGTACTGTTTTACTGTTTATAATGTATGGTCTGATTTTACTTAAGTATTAGTTATTTAATTTATTTTAATCACTATGTACTATCTATCATTCTATCTATCGTTCTATTGTTTTAAATATCGTTCTATTGTTTTAAATATATTTCTATCTATCGTTTTATTGTTTTAAATATCGTTCTATTGTTTTAAATATCGTTCTATTGTTCTATCTATCGTTCTATCTATAATTCTATCTCTCTCTATAGTTTATATTGATGAAGTGAGTGAAGTAAATGTTAGCTGAGGGGCGGGGTTTGTGTTGTTAGCGCTCCGCCCACCCGAGTTCGGACCAATGGGCTTCCGCTGCGTCCCGCTGTAACCGAGCACACAGTCATTCGCAGCGAGCGGCGCTGAGTTCACATCATCACACCTCCCGCCGAACCGAGAGCGAGCGCATGAACTAACAGATGACCCGCGCGCTCCTCCATCTCTCCCGCAATAGAATGACGGAGAGCGACGCGGATGTGTTTATCTGAACGGACTTCTGCCTTCTGTCTCCGCAGGCAACTTCTTCAAATCTCTCTCTCGGAGTAACACCGCGCTCGTGTTGTGTGGATGAGAAGCGCTTCTGCAGACTCGCTCGTTCCTGATATGTCTGATTGATATGCGCGTGTTTTCCCAAAACTAATCTGACGAGTGTTAGAATGAACCCTAAACACTGAGCGGGTGATTTTAGTCTCTCTCCTGCGACGCAGTCCACAATTATTGACCGTAGTGCGGACATTCACACCACTGACAGAAGATCGGACATCTCAACACTTGCTCCACTGTCTGCCATCAGCCACAGATGCGAATGAAAGTCGACTAAAGCCAGAGGAATATACGCGTCCAAGTGTGCTGTAGTGATGCTGCAAGTGGAAATGATCACATTCGTGGGTGTGATCCTGTGGATGTGTGTATTTAGTCAAGAGCCCAGCTCAAAGGTGATGGCTGATCGATACGCTGTGTACTGGAACCGAACCAACCCCAGGTGAGCGGATCCGTCTGATTATACTCGAACTTTGTATACGCGACACTATGCATTTACATTTATAGAGAGAAATATTAACATGCATGCGGGTTTAAAGCGCGGTAATAGCTAATTCAAATATAATTATTAAGATGAAATAAACGCAAAGATAGATGTGGCGTTATTTGTCTAAATGTAGACGCTACATTGAAGCGTATCTGCGATTATTCGTGATTTGTTTAAACTATGAATCGTTTTTTTTATCAGAACAGGATATTATCTAATACCGTATATTCATATGGATGCACGTGTATCATAAACAAAAGTCAGTAAGAGATGAAACACTCACAATTAAAATTAAATAAATAAAAAACCTCGCAGATTATTATTTTTTTATTGACACGCATTAATTGACTAATCGACCCAGTTTTGCCGCGCGCGTCTCGGCCCGTTCCGTCGCTACTTTATATTGTAAAGTTTACTTTGGTGTTGGTTCCGTGGGCCTAATGTGTTTAAATCTCATTCAGCAGCAGTCTCGTGGTTTCTTAAGGCGTGGTGCATTTTTCCAGTAGCTTATGATACATATTTGAATCACTGATCCACAAAAATCTATAATTAATCGAACTGTTTTCCGAGACGAAGGTTGAACTGTAAATGAATTCGTGCGGCTTTGACGCATCAATTAACTGACAGTGAAACTATTAAATAAAACAATGTATGTAATATCTGAATTAACACATTAATGCTGTTCATTATCCTGAAATTATTTGAACTGATACATGAATTAAAAAGCAGGTGTAAACCCTATATTTGTGGCGGGATCTGTTTCTCATGAATGAACACACTGTAAATGACTGTGCCAATTCTCAGTTTCAACAATAAATACATATCTTACCATGTTAAGATGTGTTGAATGCATTTAAAGATTATTTACTCGAGATCACAGTTTTTACATTTCTAGACCAAGCAAGTAATAATGCATGCAGATGAACTTGCTTCATTTGTGTATTTATTTTTCATAATGAAGAAAAACAAAGTGAAATGAGACTACAGAATATAACTCCAGTCTACATGACCATTCATGCTTAGTTTATTTATTTGTATATCAGTCACTATTTGTTTCTGCATAACTGTTTGTTATTAAAAATCTGTAAATGTGATTGGATACTTTTCATAAAAGCCTCTCCAGTACAGCGAAGGAATAGGTTGCATATGATATAGAAAAGTTGTTTGAAAGCAGCAGACGGGTCTGAAACCTGCCGTCAGAGTGAATATATCTCTGCTGATTAGAAGTCTTGCGGTCAGAATTACTCTCCGCGTCGAGAGCGCCGTTTATTTATGTGACACTTTGTTTAAACAGAAAAACACAAAGTCAGATTTCATTGATATGTGACGCTGAAAAGCCACGGTTCATTTGGTCGCACGGTTTTGCAAGCCAGATGAGCGTTCTGTTTCATAATTAACAAAACATTTTAATTGCAGGTTTGCTGTGCACACAACAAAAAAAGACATATTTGACAATATAAAGTCTTGTATTTTTTCCCCTCCATGTTTTGGGGGAAACAAATAACCCTAGTTCCCAGAATCACAGATGGTTTGCAGTGATTCACGTCAAGGCCTGTAAGAATCCAGTGGTTTGCGAAGTCTTTTATTGTCTTGTTTTTGCTGGAGGGGACGCAGAAAGACTCATACAAAGCATGTTTTGTGTCCAGTAACTCATTTTGGTGTGCAATAATCTTGTTTGTTTGACTTGTACAGCATCAGAATGATCAGAAAAAGTAGTGCATGTATGCATGAACTATATCTGGAAATGTTAGTTGTATTCATCACATGAGCTCTGACTGAATATCAGAAGGGCAGATACATTGACTCGGGCCGTCTGTTGGCTTTCTGAGTATGAATCGTAATTGGTTAATTACTCGCTGCACCTTTGGCACACTAAACAGCCGTAATGAGGTTTCCCATGCTGGAGAAACCCTGCTAGCCAGATTTCCCTCTGACTTCCTTCCCCTTTAGCTGCGACTCTCTTATTTCTCAGTGCCACGCTGAGCAGAGAAAATGAATGAATACAATGAGATATTTCAGGAGCTTCATTCCG
This sequence comes from Oxygymnocypris stewartii, assembly GCA_003573665.1. Lineage (NCBI taxonomy): Eukaryota > Metazoa > Chordata > Actinopteri > Cypriniformes > Cyprinidae > Oxygymnocypris > Oxygymnocypris stewartii. Next base: position 19,422 of record QVTF01004536.1, on the reverse strand, counting down.
GCTGTGCGGCTCCTCCGCTGGAGACCCGGGTGTAAGGGTCACCGCTCTCCGAACGCATTGTATTCAGCTGTAACACGATAGTTGGGCTGCTGGTGAAAATGTTCCATGATGAACCAGTCAGAAATGTGTTCCCACTGGACTGAACCGTGCAGGACCGTCCGGTGTTTATGGGACGACTGGGTTTACCGTAAAACTCCCCAAAACACAATCAATTACAATTAGAAATCTCTCTCTATATATATATATATATATTTTAAAATGTATATAATTTTTTGAAAATAATGATTAAAAATGAAATTATTAGTTTATTAAAATTTGTTTGCAAAATAAAAAATAAAACGTACTATACATTTATAATAAAACATTATTTTTAAATTAAATTATAATTATTAATTAAAATGTAATACAATTATAATTGTTTTAATTTTTGTTTCAAGTCATAATATTTTTATAATGAAATGTATAATACATTTTTTTAATAAAAAATATTAAAATTAAAATTAAACAATTCTAATAAAAAACAGGTGTTTATGAAATATTCCTAATAATTATTTATTAAAATATTTTTTATAATAAAATGCTTAAACATTTTTTAAATTACATTTTTTAAAATTAGTTTCGATTAATGTTGCAAAAAACTATTTCGCACATTTCTACTGCTGCTTTACATGGTTTAGCCCAGATTAATTTTTATAAGAGAATTTCTCATCGTTTTTAACCATATCACGTTTCTGACCTTTCTGACCTCTGCTAACTCCACACGTAACAGCTTATATGTACTTGCATGTATTTGATGTACATTTTAGCACCTCTTCTGTGAGAGATTATAAAAGTACAGTAATACAACTAAACACGGTACGTTTCTCATGCATGTGGCCGTATATGACTGAAAACAGAGCCTCTTATTCTTCAGTCTTAAACAGATCCTGCTGCAGTTCAGACTGACTTGACTAGTTCCGACACTGCCTATTTTCCTCTTTTAGCCTTGTAAAACTTCTCCTGCGGTATGTAAAATGTGCCGTGCCTTTTCGCTGTCGAAACTCATTCTCAAAGACGGTTTGGAGAGTTCAGCAGGTCCACGAGAGAACCCTGGTCTGGAGGATTATTGTGATGATTTTAAAGAACAGACAATGACATAAAGGAAGACAGATAATACAAGAGACCTGTATGACAGTGGATTAATGTTAGGCAAAAGAAAATAACTTCAACAGCTCATTAGGTGCTTGAGAAGGCAGCGGGACGTTTGTGCAATGCAACAGTTTTTTGTTTAATAAGAGAAAAAGAGCCAGGGATGTACTGTCTGATGTTTTTGGGTACAGTTTCTGGATAAAAGCTTTTTCAGGGTAAGGCTTTGTAAACTTTGATGGCATTGCGTTGGTGTCGATCTGCTGGGATTCTGCTCTGGATTAGCCGTACATGAACGAACGCTGGAGAGACGCAGTCGTGCACTTCACTGTACAGTCTGCATTCAGGACACATTTATTATCAGCTACATTCGAGCTGATTCCCTCGTGTAATTAGATTTATGTAATTAATTTAGTGCAGACTCTTATTGGGTTGTGCGTTTAATCTAAAGCCACATGTCTTAATGTTTAATATGCAACAGAGGAATGTGAGTCAAATACGCCCGTGCTGCAGATTTGGGTTTTGTTGTACATGTTTTGTGCATCAGCATGATTATGATGGTTATAATAAGCAAATGCACGAGACAGATGTTTGTGCATCGTCTGGCAGTAATAGAGGAACGTTTGAAGCAGGATCATCTACTGAACAAGGCTGTTATGAAGTTAGTGCAGTTTATTTTATTTGATGCATATACAATATAAATTAATATTTGACATTTGAAAGCCTTATCCAGCAAATAATGGTTAAATAAGCAAAAACGGTACAAAAGCTCTCATTGGGATGGATACCCTTTCAAACGGCACACCTTTTGCGACCTATTTACCACAAAAAGTTGCATTTTAGTGCAATAAACGCACATATTTGTACTTAAATTAGTACCTAAATGGTACAAATTTGTACCTTTTGAAAGGGTAATGCCCCAGTGACAGCTGGGTATGCATAAGAGACAGATGTGTGTTAAAAGAGCTTGTAAAGCACGATCCTTTCCCCAAACAAGACTGTTGTAAAGTAATGCAATTCATTTGATGTAGTTTTATTCCGAATGCATTTTTAATATTTGAAATCTGAGAGACTCTTCCAGCAAATCATGGGTAAAATAAGCTAAATTAGTAAAAATAGCTGTCATTGGGATGATACCCTTTCAAAAGGTACGCCTTTGTAACTTATTTATCCCCAAAAGGTGCATTTTAGTACCTTAAAGGCACATATGTTTGCCTAAATTAGTACCTAAATTGATATTTTTTGGGCTACATATTTATGTTTTTGCATCATCTGGTAATAATAGAGCTCATAAAACAAGATTCTTTTACTGAACAAGACTGTTGTAAAGTAATGCTATGCATTTTATTTGCTTTTATTCATAATGCATATGTAGTATGAATTAATATTTGAAGTTTGAGAGCCTTGTGCAGCAAATAATGGTTAAATTAAGCAAATCCACTTGATAGATGTTTGCTGGAAGAGAAATATTTAAAGTTAGATCTTTCCTATTGTGAAGTTAATGCCATTTATTTTATTTGGTTTTATTAAACATGCATATTCAATATAAATTCACTGGGATGATACCCTTTCAAATGTTACAACTTTTTACCTTATTACCCTAAAAATGGGTTTAGTGCCTTAAATGTACATATTTGTACCGAAAGTGTGTATATCAGTACTTTTTGAAAGGGTACCGTCATAGTTTGTATACGATACTTCATAAGCGTGGTGTATGCCGGAAAGTAGTGATCGATGATAAAGCTCGTCAATAAGCACGACTCTGCTTCTTTTATGTCTTTTAATGAACAATAATAGCCATTATAAAAGTATAAGTACAACGTATAATAGGAAATAAAGACAAAAGCTAACAATTCAGTCAAACGCATGCTACAAAGTTACTACGGTAAAGTTTAAAATATATCTAAAGTTAAACTTTGTGCTCAGTCAAAACGATACGATCAGGAATAAATAATAGATGCATGAGACCACTGTTAAATATACACAATTTTAAACAACTACATTCTCACCTGAAAAACTCTTAAAACTACATTTCATGACACAATAACAGTGATATTTTGATAATGACGCGTGTTTTTGGGTCTACACGAACAGAGAAGAACTCATATTGAGAAACGGCTATTGTCTGTGTGAAAATATAAAATGATAAAATACACTGTTATATTTTTTGCACTCTCTGATGTAATAAGCCGAACGCAGCCGAGCGGAACGAGTGAAGGAGAAGCTCCTTGTATCACGCAAACGTGACGATTCTAGTCAACCAATCAGCGTTCTGCAGTGAGTTTAGCTCCACCCCTTTTGGTACACATTGCTGTGTTAGGCACTCCAACGAAAGGGTACCAAAAAGTATGGTTCGCTATTTTGGTACCATTCACAACTTCTGACAATGGAAACGGACATAATGGCGTACCGTACCGAACTGTACCGAACTGTACCGCCCAAAAGAGAGATATTTAGTAGAAATAGAGCTTGCAAAGCATGTTCATTTTACAGCGTGAGACTGTTGTGGAGTATGTGCAATTATTATTTTTTAGGTTTTATTCATAATACATATTTAGAATGAACGATACACCTTTCTACCTATTTTCTCTTAAAATTGTGCTTTTTATTATCTTAAAAGTACATACTTGTACCTAAATTATTGCTTAAATGGTACATAGTAATACATTTTTAAAGTCTAATGCCCCTGTTATTCATAATGCATATGTGATATGCAATAAAAAATTATATTTAATGGTTGAGAGCCTCAGCCTCCAGCAAAAAGTGTTAAAATATTCATATGCACCAGGTAGATGTTGTAGTAATAAAACATTTCAGCAATAGAGTCACGTTTGAAACAAGATCCTTTTACTGAAGAAGACTGTTTTTTAATTTGCTTTTATTAATAATGCATGTTTACGATGCACTTATATTTGAAGTTTGAGAGCCTTACCCAGCAAATAATGGTTAAAATAAGCAAATGCATCGTCTGGTAGCAATAGAAGAACATTTGAAGCAGGATTCTTTTACTGAACAAGACTTGATTTGATTAATTTATGTGAATTAATATTTGGCGCGAACAGTGTTTGTGACTGTTGGAATGCTTTATTTGTAACGCTGCATTGGTCTAAATGTGGCATGACGCCCGTGTGGCTGGCACATCGGTCATGCCTGCTTCACCCGTGCAATTCCACATTCACACCTCCGTTTAAGGAAAATAAATCAGTCTCCAGCTGCGGGCAAATTCTCCAGGAATTGAAACGGGTCTGCTGAGACCCGGCAGCCAGGTAACGTGCCGTAAGATTTCATAAGTGCAGAGAGTGTGCATCATTTCATTATTTTAAATGTGCATCACTGTTTACTCCGGCGAGCGGCTCCTTGCATGCACAAACAAACAAACCGACCGCCCGCTGCAAATATTGAGCGGCCGGTTCCTCTCTCTCTTCCTCACGGCCAGGCCTCGGCCGCTCTGAAAGGACACTATTGTTTCCCCTCGCTGTCGCCTCTCCACATCCCGGGCCGAAAGTATGCATGCATTTAGAGAAAAGGAGAGCAGGAGAGGATGAAGGGGGTGAATGGAGAGCGCTTCACGGTGCTGCTTGTAATACTCTCTGCGTTTACAGGGACGCAGTGAACGGGTCACAATGGAGCGCAGAGGCCATTTCTCCCACGCCAAGCGTCTGGCCGCTTCTACTGGCCCTCGAACAATGTAGGTGACATTTGGGAGCTCGGGGTCTGAGACAAGCCCTAAGCCGACAGGATTAACCCCAGAACCGGCCTTTGTCCTTCTTGAAGTCCTCCGAGGGCGGGGGGGGTTCGCGATGGGTCGAGGGGTTTTGTTGCACTCGAGATACAGTATCAGGCCTCGTGCTGTTGTTGTAAAGATGTCGGAGCCGTGCACAAAGCACAAAGGAACGGGATTCGTCTTCGTTTTCCCCAAACACTCGGCGTGAAGCGCAGAGACGCTGGACTGAATTTATGGTTTTCATAAAGAGCTTTTGATCCGAAAGTTTCTGCTTAAATGCATCAAATCAATTTGTGGACAAAAGTTCAGCACACAGGAAATCTTTATAAAATTAAAATCATATTTATTTTATTGATTTAAACATTTTCTAAACAAATTCTGTTTTTATAAATACTATAGAAAAATTAATTATCATTTTTTTATTTAATGTTATTTAAAAAACGGAATTTATAATATTTTATTTAATTCGCGTTTAATAAATTTGACTAAAATGTCTAAAGAACTTTGAAACTGCAAGATTCTTCAAATCTTTTCAAATACATTTTTATTTTATTCCATATCATTAAATGTTTTATTTATTTAATTGAATATACCTTTCTGTATTTATGTTTCATAAAAAAAAGACCTTTTGATTTGAAGGTTTCAGCTTAAATGCTTCACTTTTTCCACTTTAATTTTGTAGAGAATATTAAGTTCTGTCTACTTATGAATAATTTTGTTTTAAATATATATATATATATATAATTAAATTAACTATACATTTTTCATGTATTTTTATTTAACTTATTTATTTTCTTATTAATATTTTGTATAATGGATGAATGAATGAATAAGCTAATATTTTTACTTCAGTAGTTACTTTGGCATAATGTCATCGTTTGTTCTTGTAAAGATATAAAACCGAACGAGTAGATCTGACACACTATCTGTGTGTAAAGAATCAAACGGATGGTTTGTGTGACGCATGCGGTCAGTGTGTTCGGCAGTGTTGATGTGATTCTCGTAGGTTTGGAGTAAGTCCCGGCTCACCTGGAAATGCGGTGTGTGTTTAGCGTCTCTGGGACTGAAGTGACTCGAGGTCTCCTCGGCGTCCTCTCATTCATGAGCTAATGGTGTGGAGTCACTAAAGGGCTTAAAACGCCATCGGCTCATTGTCTACTGACACAAAACCCTTTCCTCTTTAATCCCTCTTCCTCTCCTCCATAGAAACCTTCCTGCTCACATTCGGCATTCATATTAATCAGGCCTAATGAGATAAATAAGACTTAAGAGGAACCCTGGAGTGTCTTTGGAAGTCGGCAGAAACAGTTAAGTTATAAATATCGCCCGGACAGTTGCTTTCAGAGCCTGAGAACGTTTAATTCTCCTTTTCTGTTCTGTCTTGCCGTCGCGTTTGACTGAGAAATTGAAAATGTTGAGTTTTCAGCGTCCCGCCAGGATGTTTAGCATCTGTTTCTAAAGCCGTGTTTGTTTGGCTGCTGATCTCTCTGCATCTCAAACCTCAAGCTGTGTTTTTTTTGCTCAATGGTCCGGTCCGCACGGAAGAGGCCGTCTGGGGCAGCTTCTCTCTCTCTCTCTGGACTAATCGGGGATTACCGGCCCTTTATTCGGGTGTAATAGGCTCGGCGGTGTTGGGGTGTCTCCTGCGCTCCTCTGTTTGATTTAGGCCCAGTGTTGTGGCTACTGCGGCTGACCGATGGTTAGTTAATGCCGACGGGTCACGAACATCCAGATGGTGAAGGTGGGATGTAATCTAAAGGTTTTCAGCTCGTGGCTGATGATGTATAAATATAAAACACTACATACTGAGAGAAATATCCAGAATCAAGGAATACGTGTGTTACACAGAAAGCATCTATAGATTGTGAGATTAAAGTGTGTTGTGTGGAACAATCAGTGAACCTTACTGACATAAAAATAATACATTAGAAAATATAACGAATTTCCAGTTTGAATAAATTCATCATTAATTGCTATAAAACAAAATATTCAAGCAGAAATTATTTAGACATCAGATTCATATTTTTATGTAATTTAGACAATTACTTAGAAAACAAAATTATTGGTGAGATGTAAAACATTTAATACAATGTTCTTTTTTTATAAAAATATAATAATATTTCTTGGTCTTTGACATTAAACTCTACTTTTGGCAGGTTGATACTTTAGTCAAACCAGGGTTATTAAACTAAAATTAAAAGCATTAAAATACATTTTCATTACTTGAAATAAAATAAATGTTAACTGAAATAAAAATGCAAAAAGTTAAACTATAGATAAATAAAAAATATAATATATAATATAACCCTCCAAAACTACAAAAAAATACTAAAACTTGAACTAAAATTAAAATGAAAAAAAAAATGTCAAAATAAAAACTTTAGTTGAATGTATTTCAATGATGCTAAAATATGACTGGTTTAAACTAAAAATATTTTAAATGGTTTAGCAACATTTATATTTTTTATTTTATGTTTACTTTATATTATATTTAACTTTCATATGTATATATATATATATATATATACTGTATATGCATACATATACATGCATACATACATACATATATATATATAACTTTAAAAGCATTTGTTTCCATATTCATAATAGTTTTAATAATTGACGCTTTAATAATATTCCCCATCTTTGAATGTGTAAAAATCTTCTCAGCAGACCTGCAGGAGGCCTGTGATGTTTTGGGTCTGTCGATCAGCCAATGGGAGCGCAGCGTTTCCTGTCGTCTGATTGGCTCAGCCGGTGAAGCTGAGTGTAATGCTGGCGAGAGTATGAAATATTAAGAGCTGTTCGTGATCTCACAGTCGTTCGCAATCCTTCGCACGCAATCCTGAAGAAACCAGGTCAAGGCGGCCGTGCTGAAACAGCAAAGGTGAAACTTGAGGGTTCGAGTGCTGCTTGTATGTGGTTAAACATCCATCGACCTCTAGGAGTCGTCTTAGTTCAATCCTTTATTGTATACCAGCGGATTGCAAAGTCAGTCCCTCAAATATTTTCCATGCAACTCGCCACAGAAACTCTCATGTCGCTCTAAGCCAAGTGTGGAAAGAAGAAGAGCTTGTGTTTCTTTCCCTTCACGCGAGCCGGTCGCCGTATCGCCGGTGAGAGCTACACGGCACGACGACGGCTGAATTATTCACGCTCATAATCGGCCTTTATGTCGTCTGGCGCTGCTGGGGCCCGGGTTATTCTAGTGCATAATTGATGCTGCTCAGAAGTGGAAAAGTTAGAATAGCAGAAGTAATGTGAAGGGAAAGCGCTGGGGGTCAGACTCAATCCCGGGCCGTGTCCGGCGTAACGAGCGCTGACATCGAGCTGAGCCGGAATATCACTCTCGGAAGATTTACGGAGAGAGGGAACGGTGCTAAAAAATGGCTGCCATTAATTGTGGCTTTGCTTTTTGTTTCAAAGCATTCTTGGGCTGATCTGGTGTAATAGTAATTGGACAAAGAAAGGTATTTTTTTTTTTTTTTGCCGTATTTGGTCCGTGGTAATCAGGATCAGATTTACATGATAAATTAATTACAGTGATGGTCCTACGTTGAGGTTTTTTATGCATCATTGGAAATGACTTGCTGATTTTACACTAACCTGTCAAGAGTTTGGAATAATTGTGATTTTTTTTTTCAAAAGACGTCTAATCTGCTCATCAAGGCTGTATTTATTAAATAAAAAATATAGTAAAAATTGTGATATATTATTAGTATTTGAAATAGCTGTGTTGTATATGAATATGTGTTAAACTGTAATTTATTTCTGTGATCAAATCCGTATTTTCAATCATTACTCAGTCTTCAGTGCACATGATCTTCAGAAATCATAATAATATGAAACATTTCTGATTATTATCAATGTTGGAAACCGTCGTGCTGCACAATATTTTTGTGGAAACCGTGATTTTTTATTTTTCAGGATTCACAGATGAACAGAAAGTTCAAAAGAACAGAATTTATTTGAAATGGAAATGTTTTGTAACGTTATAAATGTCTTTATTGTCACTTTTGATCAATCTAATGCATTCTTGCTGAATACAATTATTATTTTTAATAATAAAAAAACACTTTTGAATGGCAATGTATCTATCACAAGTAATGCTGCTGAAAATTCAGCTTTACATCAAAAAAAAATAGCTTTTTACAATATTCAGTATTCACATAGAACACTGTTAAATTAATAACATTTCACAATTGTTACAGTTTTTATCATATATTTTATCAAATATATGCAGCCTTGGTGAGCAATAAGACAAAAACAAATCAATTATTACAAACTTATTACCATGTGACAATTCAGCTTAGAATTAACAGGAATAAAAAATATAATCTTTTTACAATATTACTATAATTTTGTCAGCAGAAGAGCATATTTGGATACATGAAAAAACACATTTTAAGCATCAGCGTATATTTCCTTCCCAGTAGCCAAATGTAACATCGCGTCAGAAAAGTCCAGTTGAAGCGAAGCGTTTCATAAACATCACAGATTGACACGACAGAACAATACTGTGTCGCACACATTCCAGCGAACGTGTTCAAGTGAAAGCCTAAACCATGCATTAGTTAGCAGCCTCTAATTAAGTCTGATTGTCTTAGTGCAGATTGACCGAAGCTCCAGTTTGTTTTACACCTCAGTCGCACAACTCCCTTCCACAGAGAGCACGTCTTTTGTGTTTGTGAACAAAGAGCGGCGGGATTCAGTTACTAGCCCGCGAGCTTAAGAAGCAACCGAACACTACACGCTTGTCTTCATCTTCAGGTGAACACGACACCTGAGAAACAAACGCATGAGGGCATGTTTATGATGACTACACACACATCCCACATGCACTTGAGTTGGCGTTTTGCTTGCTTTGATTTACTCTAACAGCTGATCAAACCATGCAATCTCCAGCCAGACACTTCTGCCAGTAAAAGACATGCCTCCATACAAAAATCAACTGTCTTTCTGGACAGACAAATACATATTTCCATAAAGAGATGAGAGGTAATACGGCCGTAAAAATGTGTCTTGCTGCGTGAGCAATTAGCGGTGTAGAGAAAGCACTCCATCCGAGCAGACTTTACAATGCTTTTATGACATCTCTGAGCAGATACAATGCAGTCATAAAGCATCTGATAGACGCATTAGCTGCTGCGTGTCCAGGAAACATATCAAGAGAATTTATGAGCGCTTTCTGGATGAGAGCACCTTCAGAAGACACAGATCGCATCCCGTCAGATACACAACAGAGACGGGAGTAAATCACCAAAACATGCTATTTTAATCCCATCAGGTTTCTTTTTTATATCACTGGTGATTTTCTTGATAATACTGTGAAATCAGCATATTGTGATGCTCAAACTGCATTGTAGTCGGGCTGGGCTATAAATGATATATTTAAATACACGTATAATATAAATAAATGTAGAAAAACCACCAAAATAAAAGTTTTAGTTAACTTGAAGACATTTTGACAGAAATGTGTTACTGTTGTGTCCTAAGATGTACTTCTCAAAATAATAATAATAATAATATGATTATAATGTTTAAGGAATATCTTACATTTTTTTGTTATTTTTCATCCATGGTTTAATTTATATAGTTCTGTTGTGCAGCATCTTAATTTTGACATAGAATAAAAATCTAGTAAAAAAAAATATATATTTAATTACATTTAAATAAATGTATAATTTTTTTTAAAAATAAATGAATTTTTATTTAGGTTATTTATTTATGTAGTCGGTTAATAAACAAATAAAAAATAAAAAAAAAGTAACTATTAATATGCATATAATAATTTATTCATTACTTCCTTGAATGAATGAATAGATTAATAAATACATAATAAACACTCACAACACACACACACACACACACACACACAACACACACACACACCACACACACACACACCAACAAACCACACACACCACACACCACACACACACACACACACACACACCACACACACCAAACACACACACACACACACACCACACACACACACACACCACACACACACACGTGACCATTAAACGACATCAGAAAGCTATGAATATGAGAATGTTAAAAAAACTACCTAGAAAAATTCAAATGCAATATTTGTTTTAATTTTATTGTTTTTATATTACATTTTAAAATATGAATTGTTAAAGTTTCATTTTTGCCATGTTTGATGCTAAATTTGTATTCAATCATAAAATATAATCCTGAAAAGATCAAATGGAAGGCACAGAATATAGGGAAAATAATATTTCATTGACTTACTCTGTGCAAACAAGTTATGTTTACATTCATTCTCAAGATAAATAAACAGAGTGATAAACATCGATATCGTATGAGATCATATTTTAAGCACAGTCTCGTGCAGTGTTAATTGAGTTCTCCGCTCGTTAAGGATTCACACACACAAGATCGTGTCCTGCTGATAATTATTTTCTTGACTTTTTGTTATTCGTCTCATTATAGCTTGAGCCGTCTTGTAATTAAAAGGCTGTAACTGTCAATGATGAAAACAGTAATTGCCTGGCCGTTTCTCTTAATGAACTTTTTGGAGGATTGTAAGTATCAGCACTTAAATGAGCTTTCATCATCAGCACAATGATCTGCACGTCATGTCGTTTAGTTCGTTAATGCATGCTACTTTTCTCTCCTAATAGCCTTATTTTCGTCTGTATACAAAAAACACTTTTTTTACTTGTTATTTATATTACATTATTAGGGTTCACTTATAATTATTTATTAAAAATATTACTTTTGTATTTTATATATGAGATAATGTAATTTTCTTTTGTCTTATTCCTTGACAATAAATGTGGCTTGTAAAGTGTGTGCAGTTTTACAATTTCATTGCAACCAGAAACTTAACACAATTAAACAAGTAAAATGGCTAAAATATTCATTAATTAATTTATTTTATATTATTTAGAGCTGCTTTATTTAATTCCAGGTCATTTTTCCAGGACTGACCCAGATACTGTACAATACATCTGGTTTATTATTTTATTTATTTACAATCAAATTATTAGTTTTTGAAATTCTGAGGAAAAAAAACATGATCATGACATTATTATATAATTTTCTTACATTTTTTTTTTACATTATTTAATCTAATAATTACACACTATTATTTTATGTATTTTTTTTTTATTCATCTGGATAATAATGGTTTCATATCATATTTTTGTATGCTTATATAAATCTCCTCATGGCTTTCATTCATTGTGGGTTTAGTTTCCTCCAAAATGTTTGTCACATCACTTCTTTTATTAAGAGTGATATACACGAGTTTATGTATTGGATGCTTTATAATGATGTTTCAGTAGGTCTAAGTCATGTTTTAATGTGGATAGGGGAGTAAACTCATGGCATGTGTGGATGAAGACCTCTCTCATTGAACATCTCTGAAGGTTGAGCTGTGGTTTGTGGATGTTTGGTGATCTGGAAGCAGGTTTGTTGGAGGGCCGCGGCGTGGCGTCTCGTGTGTGGGTCGACTCCATCACGTGGCTTCGCGTTCGAGTTTTTCCCTGATGGCTTTTAGCACGCGATGCTGGAGCTCTGAGCGACCAACCAGCGGCTCCAGAAGCGCCGTCCAAAGACGTGAAGCACAAATGAGCCAATGAGGAACGCCGGCTGCATCGATACGCGCTGCTAGGCACAGAGAGGAAATGCTTTGTTAAGTCTGACTTGTGTCGCCTTGATCTAGTGCTTACCAGAGTGAATGTGATCTGGGTCATGTTGTAGCTTCAAAGAGCACTTTCTCTTTAATGAGATTATTAGTTTGGGGGTTTCCTTCATGCGGCTCTTTTACTCGCCCTTTTCTGCCACGTCCTTCTTGCACGTACGAACAAACTTCACTGTTTGTGTGAAAAAGAGACATTTGTGTGAAATCACGACTGCAATTCATCTAGAAAAATATTAAAAGAGCGAATTCAGTCTGTTGAAAGATGTTGAATTAATCCGTGCAGAGTCTATTTACACAGTAAAGTTTGCAAAGATTACATTCACTAACTCCATCCACCATTGCTCTGATATATTACCTACCTTATTACATTCATGCATTTATCAATTAAACATATCATGCATGAACAGCATCAATATTTGCATGCTGTTTGTGTCTATTTATACTTCATATAAACAGTTTTACCACTATTTATACCTTTATATTTATTCACTTATTGCTTAGTTATTAATTTTTGTAGATATAACTGTATTACGTTTTTGCATGTCAGTTGCTGTAATTATTGTTTTTTATTTAAAAATGTCACTTGTTCTTCGAAAAAAAATATTGTGTAAATAATTGTATTAATTGTAAAAAAAATATTCATTTGTAATTTGTATATGTAATATTAATAACATATTATATATTAATTATTATCGTAATTATTACATATATTAAATTACTACTATAGTTTTTTATATATTTATAATATTAAAAACAATATTTTGAAAGAAGATGTGACTTCGAAGTTTGTGCATAAAAAATGCTTATTAAAATAAAATAAGGAAATAAATAAATTGCATAACTTAATAAACTTAACATTTATTTCAGGTTATTTCCAGTAAAATAGCGCTGGCAGAAGGTCCAGCATATTTACACTTGAGCACATTTTCACAGGTTCGTTTGTGCCGTTTCCTGATTTGCATAATTCCTGTGTGTTCAAACTCAGGCTGTGTGTCAAATAAACAGCGCTATCAGCGGCTGCGACTCATTCTCACCCAGTCCTCCTGAGGAGCGTCTCGTGAAACACTCTTTCACCAGTCTGCAGAATTAAAGCACAGCGGATTGATTTTTCCCTCTCTTTCTCTTTTAATATCCTGGTGCCATTACCTGACTCACAAAATAGCCAATCAATATGACATCTGCATTGTGATAAAAGTGCAGAGAAAGGGTCGTGCAGGGTTTTCTCTCGCGGCGTCACTGTATATAAAGCATCTCAGTCCGATTGCATTCCCAGATAAGCTCAGACGATGTGCTCTTTAATTAAAGTGAGATCGATCAGACACAGACGTGTCAGAACATTTGAAGAGAGTGTGTTTCTAATGTTTGTATTTCGGAGACCAGCAGGTTCAAGGTTCAATCTAAAACTTATACTGCACTGTAAAAACATGATTTTTCAAAGTTGTAAATACAATATATAAGTAGCACATACGTAAATGTCTGTACACGGAATATTGTCATATGAATGAAAATCATAAATGAAAACTATTAGTTCAAGTTTCAATCTAAAATGTTCAATTGATATTCTGCACTAAAAAAAATATTTTCAAAGTAAATAAGACCCAAATCTGATATATGTACATATTAATTTTTCATATATGAAATATGTTATCATACTAAGAAAACATGCATATGAAACCTATTTGGAACGATTTCATATATTAACATATATATCTAGCCTATACAAATATGTGTGTTTATGCACATGTAATTCATTTTTGGATGTACATGTATATCCATCCCAAAGACTGTGAATACATGTGTGGTGTGTGTGTGTGGTGTATGTATGTATATGTGTCTGTGTGTGTGTGTGTGTGGTGAGTGTATGTGTGTGTGTGTGTGTGTGTATGTGGTATGTATGTGTGTGTGTATGTATGTATGTAGTATGTATAGTGTGTGTGTGTGGGTGTGTGTGTGGTGTGTTGTGGGTGTGTGTGAGTGTATGTGTACATGTGTGTGTGTGTGTGTGTGAGTGTGAGTGTGTGTGTGTGTGTGTGTGTGTGTGTGTGAGTGTGTGTGTGTGTGTGTGTGTATGTGTACATGTGTGTGTGTGTGTGTGTGGTGTGGTGTGAGTGTGAGGTGAGTGTGAGTGTGTGTGTTGTGTGTGTGTGTGTGTGTGTGTGTGGTGTGTGAGTGTATGTGTACATGTGTGTGTGTGTGTGTGTGTGTGTGTGAGTGTGTACATGTGTGTGTGTGTATGTATGTGTGTGTGTTGTGTGTGTATGTATGTATGATGTATGTATGTATATGTGGTGTGTGTGTGTGTGTGTGTCTGTGTGTGTGTGTGTGTGTGTATATATATATATATATACACACAAATACACACATACATACATACGTGCTGTATATAGTTGACATATAGATTACATATTTTATTATGTGGATTTTATATGTTTAAATGTTTATCTTCATCTACACAGTGAATGTTCATATGTGAAAATTATATATCACTTTATAGGTAACATCACTCTTAATATGGGTCAAATTTAAACAAATATAAAAGCCTCCATATTTTAGATGCATTTGGTCAGATTTAACATTTTTTTTTCTGAATCCACAATGAATGAATGAATATATCTTTGTCTTGACTTGTGTAAGTTGCTGTTTGAGTTTAATGTCTGTAAGCACAATAGACGTGGAATGTGTTCAGATGGAGTTCTCCGTCACACACACACACACACCACACACCACACACACACACACCACACACGTTTCTCTGATCCAAACCAAACCGCTCACGATGAGTCCTGCTGACTCAGACCACACTAACTGAAAGCAGTGTCCCGTTACAGCAGAGCTCACTGACTGCATGATATGAGAGATATTATTGTTATTAAAGTCAATGTCAAAACATATGTAGGGTGTGAATTGATTTTATCATGAGGAGCTTATTGGATGATGAATAGTGTGTGTCTCAGAGGTGATTGTGAGTTCATATTACATTAACAGCATTACATTACGTCTCTATAAGACTTTAAAAAGGCTATAATCCGAAATTATTAGTATTTCTGTTGACCGTTACACTGAAAAGCGGCAAGAGTTTGGGGTCGGTGAGGTTTGGAAAGGTTTTTCTTCTGCTCACCAGAATGAATTTATTTCATTAAATAGTCAAATTGTGAAAAATTATTACAATTTAAAATAGCTGTTTTCTATGGAAGCCTGTTTCCGCCATTGAATAAAAATAAAAACATAATTGACTTTTTATGTCCCAATTGCGAGTTATAATGTCCAGTTCTGAGAGACGAAAAATACTATGTTCTCAGAATTGAAAGTTTTATATCTTACAATTGTGAGAAAAATGTCCCTTTTTAATTTGTATTCAGTGGCAGAAACAGGCTTCCATAGATTTGTGTGAATATCTGTTAAAATATAATTAATTTCTGTGATGCGCAGCTGTATTTTCAGCATCATTACTCCAGTCTTCATGTCACATGATCTTCAGAAATCATAAATATACTGCTCAAGAAACATTTCTGATTATTATTATTGATGTTGAAACAGCTCATATTTTTGTGGAAACTGTGATGTATGTTATTTGTCAGGATTCACGGATGAACAGAAAGGTCAAAAGACCAGCATGTATTTGAAATCGAAATGTTTTGTCACATTATGAATGTCTTTTCTGTCACTGTTGATGGGTGTAAAGCGTCTGGCGTGGGTTTTATCGCCGTGTGGTCCGTCTGAGGACTGTTTTACTTCGACCCCATCTGCTGGATGGCGTGGCGCTTTGCCCGTGTCCTGCCCATGATATCTCTTGTAGTGTTTTAAAGGCTTGTCATTACGGAAATTCCCCCTTCTTGCCCCCGCTGTGAGTAATTATCTCAGAGAGAGGGCCACATTAGTGCCCCGTTGGGCTCTCGGGGGGCGAGTGTCTGTCGTTCACGTCTCTCAAATCTTTCAAGGTCAGTGTTTGTCCAGGGATCATCCCTACAGCACACACACACACACACGCACACACACGCACGCACGCACACACACTCACACACACTCACTCACACACTCACGCATGCACGCACACACGCACACTCACTCACTCACACACACAAAGACACATACACACACACACACGCACACACACACCACGCACTCACACACACTCACACACACACACTCACACAGACAAACCCACACACCCACACACACACAGACCACACACACACACAACCACCCGCACCACTCACACACACACTCACACACTCACACACACACACTCACACACACACACACACTTTCCTTCCTGCTCTTGGTTGTCTTGAGTATAAAAGTGCAGCGATACTTCGTGTCAATAAAATAATATTACTTCAAAATTACACCAAAATAGACTTTATTCATGCAAATGTTACTGTAATTAATTTGATGGCTCTCTTTCTGTAGTAGATTAATAAGGCTAACTTGTATAACTGACCATTTTTCTATACGCACACACACACACACACACACATATATATAAACTAAGGTAGGTTTGCATAACTTAAACACCTTAAAAATAAACCTTTTTTAATTTATTTTTTAAATATAATTGTATGTATGAATTATATTGAATATATTTAAATACTGTTATATATATATATATATAACGTATGTTTGCATAACTTAAATGGCTTAAAATAATATTAGTAAATATTTGTTTAGAGTTATGTTGTATATAATATTATATGTATGAATTTTACATACAAATTCTATTTTTTCTATGTATTCTAAAATATATATTAATATACTATATATACAAATATATAGATATATATTTCTTTTTGATAATGTTTATAATTCTATTTGATCACATTATACTGTATGTATGAATTACATATACAGTTAGTGTATATTATAAAATATCAAATTATTTTTTATACATATTTATATGCACATACTGTAGTAATCTACTGTATTATATTAATATCTGTCTAGAAGGAAAAAGAAAAGACAATAATAATATTAAATACATTTAAAAGTCTGTTAAAGTGAACTTTTTTCACAAGTATAATTCAGACGTTAAATAGCAAGAATATTTGAGTACTTGTCTGCTGAGCGTCGCAGTAGTTTCATACAGCTGCTCGTGTTCACGGTCCTTCTGTTCTCGCTCGTTTGAATGCTCTCAGTGACACAGTACTGTATTCATCTCTCTCTTACTGGAACAGCCCGGAGTCTCAGGGGGAATCACGATTCTCTGTCTTACCCCTTCCCCTGAGTGTAGCGCGTTCACGTGAGAGTAAGGGCTGTCCCAATTCTGGTTTTGATCGAGGGGAAGGGGTAGATACCCCTTAAAACCAAGAATTTCCGTGAGCTTACTTGAAACCAAGCGGTTCCCAGAACACACTGATCCAGATCATCCAGAGAGTATTTTCAGCTTAAATTATTTATTCATAAATGACGACAGTATTGTTTTGTGCTCTACACAGTCCTGTAACTTACATATATATTTGCAACCATGCTCTTAATTGAAACGTTTTTAAAAATCGCTATTTTCCACGCTAACGTTACATTGCTGATTTGCACAACAGTCCCGTGTTTCTCTGACTGAGAAAACATCACTAAAACCCTCGACACACACACACTTTTAGACGGAGAGTTTGTGATCAAACACACACTTTTAGACGGAGAGTTTGAGATCAAACACACTTACAGACGGAGAGTTTGTGATCAACACGTGTCTCCTCTGGTGACGTAGCAGCAGCTAGCGGCGATGTATGATGACGTAACAGTAACCGAGTGTTGTCTCGTTTCATAGGGGTATGTTTTCACCCCTAGCACTTACCACTCGGTCTCGAGGGACAAAGGGGTAAGACAGAGAAATGGGATTCACCCTCAGCAGTCAGGCTGTGTTTGTACGGACAGAGAGATAGAAGGGGTTTGATGTCCTGATATTTTGACTGCGGCAAAACCCTTGAATGATTTGTGGCTGATTCACTTTACTGTAAAAATGTTAATCTGGTGATGCCGATAATCTTAAATGCTTCAGTATCGGTCTGGTTTATTAGTGTTTGGTTTACTGCTGTCAGTGTGGTTGTGGAGAGTTTTGGATGGAGGTTAAGTGTGTGTTGTCAGCTGTGAGTCCGTGCGGTCAGCAGATGGGCAAATACAGCAGGGCGGACCTCATCTGGACTCTGGTTCTGGTTCTGGTCCAGCTGGATCTGGTTCTGACTGAACCTGAGGACTGCAGTGCTTAAACTTATCAAGTTTAACTGTTCTCATGCTGTAAAATGAATACATATTCTTGATTTTTCTTGCATAAAAAAATCACATTATAATAAAGATAAATAAGAAATATTATTTTGGGGTTTTTGTTTATATCACAAATGTCAGTGTGGTTTGAAAACAACTTTTAGGATTTTCGATTTGTTTTAGGATTTTTTAAGAATTTTCAAAAATAAAAAATAATAATTTCTATCGCAAATTGTTCAAACATTAAGTATGTTGTGTGCACATACATTCAATTAGAATTTTAAATTAAGTGATTTTAGTGTTTTTTTCATCTAGATGAATAAAAAAAACATGATTAATCTTAAAATTTATTTATTTCCTTAACACGCATAACATTAAAAAAAAGTGCTTTAGTATTAATACAAAGTATAAATATTTAGTATTTAGTATAAAGTATTTTATTTTTTTTGAGTTTTTTTTTAATAATTATTTATTATTTATATTTTTTTATTTATTCTATAATTTTTAGAACAAAAATATTAGATGATTATTTACAAAAAAAAAATTAAATACTTTGTTTATAACACTTTCATTACTGAGAACTTATAAAAAAATTTGCATGTTAAGGAAATTCATTTTAAGATAAATCACGGTCGAAGGTAAAGAAGATGTTGGTGGTGAAACCGTGGTGCTTGGGGATTCATAAAATACAAACCAATGG